>WBMW01003830.1:242949-352002 GCA_013396635.1 Penelope pileata | reverse complement strand
AAAAAAAAAAATTGAAGCTGGCTAATTGGTAGTGCTGTAGCAAGCACCCTTAACTTTAGCTTTGATGTGGATGAGATCTATCCTTTCTTTGGTAATCCTATCTTCTCTTTATCTGTTATTGAAAATGCTTAATCCTAGGTCTTGTGTGAATACATGGAGGGTTGACATGCAGGTATACTTAGTGATTAAAATATGCACATGCAAAAATGTATCAGAATAAGTAACTGCAAAAGGAACATCAGTATTTCTTTATCACTTTATGCAAACTTCATTTGGATATTATTTCAAACGTTCAACAAATGCAGTAGCTTCAGAGACTGGTGACAGATAAGAACCAAGTTTTCTGGCAGTGGTTTATTTCTCTAATGTCAGTCAAAAGGAAGAAGAGCTGGAAACTTGGAGATTTTAGCTGTACCACAGCGTGACTGATAGCAGCCTTCCAGTACCTGAAGGGGGCCTACAGGAAAGCTGGGGAGGGGCTTTTTACAAGGATAGATAATGACAGAACAAGGGGTAATGGTTATAAACTGGAAGAGGGTAGATTTAGACTGGATATAAGGAAGAAATTCTTCACTGTGAGGGTGGTGAGACACTGGAACAGGTTGCCCAGGGAAGTCGTTGATGCTCCCTCCCTGGAAGTATTCAAAGCCAGGCTGGATGGGGCTTTGGGCAACCTGGTCTAGTGGGAGGTGTCCTTGCCCATGGCAGGGGGGTTGGAACAAGATGATCTCTAAGGTCCCTTCCAACCTGAACCATTCTATGATTCTATGACTTAAGATCGAGTGTGAGCTTCTTGGGGCTATGCTAGCCTTGCCCTGGAGGAAGCTATAAGACAATGAAACAACAGAAGCAGTAAAAGCCTGGTAGTTCTGAATAAATACCTTCCACTGTGGTTACTGAAACACTGATAGTGTGACAACGCCAAAGCTCGCTTTAGAGAGAAACCAAATTAAAAGGTGTTTTGAAAGGGTTCAGTATGTTATTTGTACATATTGAATTCAGGAACAACTTGTTTTCAGAAATCTTCCTGCCAAATCAGTGGAGGAGGCTTTACGTCACCGACAAGAATATGATGAAATGGTGGCAGAGGCAAAAAAACGAGGTATGTTAACTGCCAATAATCACTATCATTCTATTTAAATATGCAGCAAAAATAATTTCTGGGGCTAGTGGGTGCAGTAAACAGAAACCTTGTTTAACATTTAGATTTCCTGCTACACTTGTGCACACAACTTAAAAACCAAACTCAATTCTCAGTTTTTTTCTATTCCAGCACAGTGAATGTAACTATGTTCAGAAGTCAGTTTAAGTGGAAGCTTGATTTTCTTTAAAACTACTTGCGTAATGTCATCAACTGAAAGCTTTCTGTATACTGAGACTCCTTTTTCAAACAATGTTGCTGCAGTTGTTCACTGAGAACCAAAGCAGAATAAAGCTGACTGCTTAAAGATTGTTTTTTCACATTGGAATTGATATTAAATTCCTGGAAGACAGATGAAAACCTTTTGTTTTTCAAACCAGCTGGATCTGTGAATCTTCCTACTCCCGCTAGATCTGCTTTTTAAATTAAACATTTCTGTAGAATTTGGTACTGTGGCAACCTATGAATAGTTTGTTGAAAGGACTTCTGTATTCTCATGTCTAGATTTCAGGGAATAAGCTATTTTAAGAATTCATGCTGCATGTTTTACTTGGGCTGTTATCAGTCAGAAGCTTCTGAACTCGTTGAGCCTCTGTACGAGTCTGTAGCAGCTTATTCTGAAAGATGTAATGAGAAATCCAAGACACAGGCACATCGCAAAAGAAAAGCGGAGTGTTGTAAACTGGGACCTTTGAAAGGACGATGATGTGTAATGTTTTAGTATGTCTGCCCTAGTATTCATTAAATTAACAGCTGTTACAGACAGAGCTTCATTAAAAACTTAATGAAGCTGTTCAGCCATACAGGTTTACGAGGGATAGCAAGTTTCTTTTTTTGATCTGTCTAATGCATGCAGAAATAGAAAATGTCTTGCAATTTCACAAGGATTTTTTAGGGATGGCAAAGCTATAGGACAGATTTTTTAAAAAATTTACATTCCAATAAGAGGAAATCTACGAATTATCTATTTCTAACACAGTTCTTACCTTACTCCTGTTTAATGGTTTTGAAAAATGGCTTAACTCAGCGCTTTCTTATTTGACAGTTAAAGCAAAAAAATAAACCAGGTATATCTGGCATAGCAACGGCTTAGCTACAGCAAATATGGAGCTCGGTATTTTATTGTTATTTTTCAGAGTAGAACATGTAATAACTATTTTGTTTTTAGCTTGCATTATGTTTTCATAATGTCTATTTTTTCTATAGCATTACTTTAATACTTGTCTACAGCCTTCAGAAACAGTACTGGATAGCTCACATGCAACTGTAATTTACCCTTGATCTTTCATACACAATCAGCTGAATTACTTACCTAATAATTTATGTACACTAACAGAATTTTGGTTTGCTTAACAGAAATTAAAGAAGCACATAAAAGGAAAAAAATAATGAGAGAGCGTTTCAAGCAAGAAGACAATATTGCCAGTGCTATGGTGATTTGGGTCAATGAAATACTACCTAACTGGGAAGGCATGTAAGTGATGTTTCTTTGTGCAAATGAGGCAAGTGTAGCTTTTCCCTTGTCTGGAAACCTAGCAGGCACATATCTTGCTTTCCTTGTTTCTTTTGTCAAGTCAGTTTTTTTGCCATGGTTATAGTACAAGGTCATTACAGAGCAACACAAAATGTGTTTTCTGGGAGCTTAACGTTGTTTTTTATTGGGCTTCAGCATAAGCAGAGATCCTTGATTTTTGATTTGGGAAATAGCATGGTATTTTTTTTGTTGCACAATAATATCAGAAAACACCATGTGTATGTAATAGACACCTGCTTATTTTTTCTAGGCGTGCTACCCGGAGAGTTCGAGAGCTGTGGTGGCAGGGATTACCACCAAGTGTGCGTGGGAAGGTCTGGAGTCTAGCTGTGGGAAACGAGTTAAATATCACTCCTGGTATGCCGTAACAGATTATATTTTGCTGCAAAACTCAGTTGGTTATTTTCACTTTAGATTTATTTGCTTAGAAGCAAGTGTATTTTTTACAATTATATACTTGTACTTACGGAAATTAAGTTCAAAACCTACTTTTAAAAATATTGTAGTCTTATAAGAGTGAAGGTGCAGCTTCCTCCCCCAAGTTAATTTTGTTGTTTAAAACTGGCAATTAGTAACTTCTTTTTTGGTGAGGAGGGCAGAAGGGAAAATTTATTTCATAACTAACCCGTTCAAAGTCAAACATCTGGTTGATTTGAGACATGATTTTCTTCCTGTAATTTCTTCAGCACAGAAGAAGGCATAGTACAGTGCATACTATAGAACTGTATGGTGATATTCCAGAAGTTAGCAGGAACCATGGAATAGGGATCCACCCCTCATTATCCCCACCCCTCCCCCCCCACCATGGTAAGAAACAAGCAAGAAAAACAAAGCCAAGAATACTTAGCATGGAGGCTTTTCTTATCTCACTGTTTTGTTTTCTTTCAGAACTCTATGAAATCTTCTTATCTAGAGCTAAGGAACGATGGAAAAGCTTCAGTGAGACAAGTTCTGAGAATGATGCAGAAGGTAAGATCTTCTGAATGCTAAACAGCTTCCTATATGTTTTTACAAACATACAGTCTCACTAGTTCAGCTGCAATTGCAGCATTGGGAGTACTTGTACAAAAAAACAAGTAGGAAATGACCCAGAGCATTTTAGCAAGTCAGTGAATGACTTAACAGTATTTTCTGCATCAATGAACATGCATTGAAGTATTGCACATGCTAGTTCACTTTCAATTGAATGTTTTTTTCTGGTCTTGAATTTCCAAGACTACACTTACAAAAATTTTAGATGAAACACAAAAGGTAGAGAACTCAAGGGCCAGCTTTAATTCTTTGGGCGGTTCGTGAGTGAATGCTGCCACCATTGCTGTGATGTAACAAATGCCAGCACTAAGGACAGAAAGAACGGAAGTCAAATGAGAGCTAGGGAGGGCTCAGAAGCAGTGCAGCATATGCAGCTCATAACTGGTCTCTTTTGGAAACGTCTGAAATCTCACTGTGCGTTTTTGTTATGCTTAGTAAAGCACAACTTTGAAAGCAATGTGCTCAACTTTGCATGTGAAGAAGTGCTGGTTTCTTGAGATAATGATGTGATTTCTGTGTGTTTTGTGTACAGAGTATATTTCAATGCTCTTGGTTCAAATGAGACAGGAATGAAAAATCTGAATACTGAAATTTCACTGGATTGTGTTTAGATCAAAAGATCTAAATAACTTGCTCCATGTTCTTGCTCAGATTCAGGAGCTGAGGTCATAATAGAAGATATGGAAGAAAGGGTGTTTTTTTCTCTTTGACTGCTGTGCAGAGTCAAATTCTAGTTGAATATAGTGACAGTCGGGGCCTGAGGTAGTGCATTAGACGCAAGTAAGAAATAACCTGTTGATTTTAAGTCTGCGTGGTGTCAAGGTGTATGATTTGAAAACAAATGAGTGGATAGAGATAGGAATTACTGATCATTTCCCTCATTTATTGGAGCTGAAGACATATACCAGATACCAATGGACAGTATTTAAATTGACTCTTGAGAAGAGAGCTAATTTAGCAGTGCAGAATTATACTCCAAGAATAGAATCTAACTTTTTTCCTTAGACCCTGAAAGACTTCATATACATATGGCAGTTTTATTCTGAAATCTGTAGAATTATCTATCTTTTAGTGACTTTTGGTTTTGCTTGCAGATGCTGGTGCATCTGTTGCTGATCGTGAGGCCAGCCTGGAGCTAATTAAGTTGGATATATCACGCACATTTCCATCCCTGTATATTTTCCAGAAGGTGAGAGTTCTTTAACTTCAGTTACAACTTGAAATTTCTGAATAGTTACACAAGAAAAGTAACCTGGCTGGCTAAGTGTGGAAAAGTTTTCAGAAGCTGTTTGTGTATAACAGCAGAAGTGAAACTACTTGGTCCTTTTCTACATACAACAGCAAACAGTCATGCCTCTTCTGATTGTAGTAGGATGCTTACTACATGAAGGTGGTTTTGTAAATGCTTCTAAAGGACTGATAGGGCTTTTTCTCCCAGAAAAATTGCATGCAGTTCCTGTTACTATTTATAAAATTACTTACATGCCAGAATGTGAATGTTCTCATGGCTTCTACACAAATCCTGATGCATTTTAGTACACGTTTTCAGGCTTTATCATTTTTATACAGAGAGATGCATGCACATGTATATACAATAACTTGTGTTATTGTATTACGGTAGCTTGTGCTACCAAGCATGAAAACACCCAGTGTCTCAAAAGGAAAAGCCAACCCTGTTTGCATTCCAGATATCATCGTTTTCCAATATGTAGATTTCCACTGAATTATTTCATATTGAATTATTGGTTTGTTACTTTCCCCTTAGCATCTCAAAAGCATACAAGGTAATGCTCAGAGTAAAAACTGGCGATATTCTACATGTGAACAAAGCAATAATTCGCAGGCTCACTTTTATCTTAATATGCTGGCTGGGTACATATCTGTATTTATAAAGTGGTTTTGAAAAACTGTTTTTCCCTTTTCACTCCTCTTGAATTAGGGTGGTCCCTATCATGATCTCCTGCATAGTGTTTTAGGAGCTTATACATGTTACAGACCGGATGTGGGATATGTAAGTATTGTAAAATATTCATAGCTTAGCAGATGTGCTTGAAATATTTGCCTGTAACATAAGCAGATTCTCTTAAGCTTTTTTGCTACTAGCACTTCAAAGAAAAAAATAAATTTAAACGTTGGCACTTAACTCATTTTGTGATAGTTACAATGATGCTAATTCATAGAGTTGATAAAATAACTAAAAAAGTATTAGCTGTTACAGACAAGTATATTATTTAGTTTGCACAGGAAACTTTTTGAAACTGGTATGTTCACAAGGCATTCTAGCTCTGACAGACCCAGGTTATCTACAGAAAAATACTGCTAGCAGCCTTCCAGTGAGTGCTCACCCTGTTCTATCCCAATGTTGTCCCCACTGCTGCCATCTCCCTAGTTATGCTCTATGATTCAGTAGGTTGCATCTTAAAATCCAGCAACTCATTGGTTTTGCTGTCAAAGGTTAATTGCTCCATCTAAGTTTAGTGAGGATAAGGTTGCAGCAAAAACTTCAGTGTTAAACAGTAAATAAATATACATCCGAATGGTGTCAGCCTATAGAAGCAGCTAAATAACAGAAGCTTTTTTCTATTTTGTTTCAGAGGGTTTCTAGGAACACTTTTCACAAGTTGTAATTGCTTCTGAGCTAAAGAACTTGAGACTGATCCATGCAACAACACATTATTTAGCCCAGGATGTGTTTTCCTCTGTCAGACACACTTACTACCCTGCATCAATATCTCGTTGGCTTTTCATGTTGAAATGTTTTTAGCTCTGTCATCTGTGAAATCATTTTTGGAGACCATAATCTTTAAGTGAGATTACAGACTCCGTGGATTCTGAGACTGCTTGTTCCAGGGTGGAGTTTTAAAAGGCAAATGAGTAATTTTTCATGGATAGGTCTTTGCTTGCTCGCTAGGAAAAGACAGTACAACAATCGCAGCTAGTCTGAATATTTCTGATCATACTTTTTAATGTTAATATGACAGTAAGTTTAACCGTATTTTTGTACCCATCCATATCACAAATGGAAAGCTGCTGGACTGGTTTTAATGCATGTCAATACTTTCTACCCTAGGTAATTAAAATACTGAATGCATTTGTAAAATGAGGAGCAGGCAGCATAAATGCCTAGAAACAGCAGAATGATCATAATTGCAAGTGAAATTGGTAAAATTATTTTTAGTATAATGAATATTCAGATTATCACTTAACTACACGAATAATAGTCTTCACTTACTGCAGACTGAAGTGTTTTTAAGAGAAAGCAATCACAAAAATGTAAAAACTTGTAGCTAGCCACTTAAAAGTAGTTTTACGTATGTGAACAAATATGTTTGGCAGCTGGGAAGATACATATTGACTGTTCTGAGACAGAATTTTGTCTCAATTCCAACATATCTGCCTGGGCCTGAACTGTCCCATATGTGAGTTTTTCCCTCATGTCTGCTTTTCCCACAGCTTAAGAATGAACTTAAAGCCAAGTTGTCTCTTGTGTCCAGCCTCCGTGGTTTTAATTTTCTTGCATTCCAAGTTCTGGGAGGTTTCGTGATTACAAGTCCTCAGGAATTTCTATCAATCACCTAAAGCCTGCATCTGAAGAAGCATTTCATGGTTGAAATGTAATTGGCTGCATGTATAGAAATTATTTATCCATGTTGGGTTTTTGTTCATCTGGAAACTATATGTAATGGTGTTTGATATCCTGCAGGCTGTAAAATATTTGCATTTCCAAAGATGTACTGAGCTTACTCACCTATGTTTGCCTGATGCTCTTCCCACTTGAAGGTACAAGGGATGTCCTTCATTGCTGCTGTGCTCATTCTCAATCTGGAAGAGGCAGATGCTTTCATTGCCTTTGCTAACCTTTTAAACAAGCCATGCCAGCTGGCCTTTTTCCGTGTGGATCACAGCATGGTATGCACTTAGTTTTCTGGTTTTAAACCTTAGCATTCTTTTGACTTGAAGCGTATTTGACTTATTGATGACTTCCTGTTGACCTCTTGAATCATTATTCAAGAACTCTAACCTGTGGTTACAAAACTGAGTACCAGATACTAATCCATAGAACACGTTCTCCTGTTTTGACTTTTGCTCTAGAAATGCTTAATTGTTTTACTTATCCTAAGAAGCCATATTGTGCTATACTGAGATCCTCAAGTCTTGGTGGGACTTGTTATTTTATGACCCAGCTTTCTTTTAATGACTGCTTATGAGGTGCTTTCCTATTTCTACAGATGCTGAAATACTTTGCAGCCTTTGAAGTATTCTTTGAAGAAAATCTTCCCAAATTGTTTCTTCATTTCAAATCATACAGTCTTACTCCAGACATATACTTGATAGACTGGTGAGTTCAGAGAACATAGCAAGCCTAATGTTAAAAGTGCTGGAAAGATTTGGAAAGATTTCCATTTTGCTATAGGATTTTATTTCCATCAAAAGAAATACAACATAAGAGCATTTGTTAGTTTTTCTTGTGTACCTCAGCTTTCTAGGTTTTGTGAAATCCAGGTGAACTGCTTTGTGCAACTGCAGTTCCTCTGGCAGGATTCAAATTCTATAATCTGGGATTAGGAGTGACTTCTATTCAGACAAAATGTGACAGATGAATTTTTTGGGCTTTTATTGTTTTTGCAGGCGAGTCAGCTATGCATAGTGTAAGTAGGAGAGGGGAGGCTACCACATCATAGTTGTCTATGACTGATTGTAAGTGACTTGATAAAATGAACATAATCAGCTGTTGAAGAAAGTGAGACTATAGAAATACAGACTTGAAAGTAGAAGATAGATGAAATACAGCACCTAGTACAGAAAGGGATAAACTTGGAAATACAATGAACATTTTGAAGTAGTGAATGTTGTAAAGTACCAAATTACTTTATGACTTATGTAATGGAAGCCAGTAATGCAGGCATCTTTCAAGTGTTGGTAGTGCTGCCCAATATCGAATGTCTCTTCCAAAGTGTCTGTTCCTATAGGATTATTATATGGGTTAGAAGTTTCTAATAGTCTTAATTGAATTGGATAGAATTAAATAATGCAAAACTGGCATGTCATCCAAATACTTGGGAATGAAGAAATTCTGCTATAAGATGCATTTTAGCAGTGAGTGGTAAGTTCCAGCAGGAGCAGGTTATACAATAACGGCTCTGAGCCAGGAGCGTGCTTCAGCACAGAGTTTAGACAGAGGTATGTATGTTGTGCAAATACTGTTGCTGTACAAAGTCCTAGAATACTCTTTCAGATTCTTTGTGATTCCTGCATGTGTTCCAAAGGTGGCCTTGAGACGGTAAGAGCTCCTTTTATGAAGGGAGAGTAGAAGAGATTGTGGTATCTGTTGGTAAGGAGTGTTCTGTGGTTTCTGAAACACTTTCCACAAGAAATAATGGCAAAACAGAAAGCTGTGCCTTGTATCAAAGGAACCACTGCAAAATTGAGTGGGATTTTACAATATGGTGCATACAGCAGACTGGATTCTCTGTCCATGTATAATGAATGCTTTCTTAAAATAGACTTCTTAATAATAAACACAATTGGACTTTGTTCTGTAATAACAGAACAGTGACTTTCTTTAGATTTTAGTGATTTTAACATGAATATAAATTCGAAATGTTTTGCACTGAAAATTTAATAACTACATTTGTAGCAGTGGGATGTAGCCTTCTGCTGAGGTATGTGTAGTTTTCGATTTAGTTTAAATTATGACTGCATGGCTTAAATAATTGAAGGGGTTAGGTTTCACAGTTCTGAGCTTTGTGGCTTACGTTCTTATTTGTATATGACATCCCATTTGAGTGTAAAGATGTCTGTACCCTCTCCAGTTAGAGCTTCCTAAAGGAGGTGGCTCTTCTGAAAGCCAGAGTATTTCCTGAAGCATGGAAAGGGATGGGTTTCAGAATAGCAATTCTGACTTGAAAAACTGGAAACTTTGTATATTTGAAATACTGACAAATAAGAATACTTGAAGCAACTTGTCATCTGCTCTCAGAGCTAAGGTAACTGAGATTTAAAGGAGGTTGTACTTTCACCTTTCTGGAATAGAATAAAGTTATAACTGTGCCTTTTTTCTCAATTGTAGGATTTTTACACTCTACAGCAAGTCATTACCACTTGATCTGGCCTGTCGTGTCTGGGATGTTTTCTGTAGAGATGGGGAAGAATTCTTGTTTAGGACAGGGTTAGGAATCCTTCGGTTATATGAAGATATTCTTCTACAGATGGACTTTATTCATATAGCACAGTTTCTAACAAAGCTTCCAGAAGATATTACATCAGAAAAGCTTTTTAGTTGTATTGCAGCTATTCAGATGCAGAACAGTAACAAAAAATGGGCACAGGTGAGTTTCTTGGATATACGTATGAGAACACACTCATGTCAACGCAGGAGTACATGGGGCACTTCTTTTAGTGACAATGCTGCTTGTCTGACTTCTAAGCAATAGGCAATGCTGTTCATATGAAACTTTGTTTTAGACTTGCCTCTGATGATGGGAGATGCATCTTGGTTGTGTGTTCAAGGAGAATCTCAGATTTTGTCATTGAGATGATTACTTTTTTCCCCTCCTCTTGGAGAACAAATTCAACAGTGTGTATTTATTTGGGAAGCAATAAAATAGCTGCTAAAGGATCCCTAGCTTTTAGTACAAAATGGCATGCCAGAGAAAGATGAACATCTAAATCAAATTCTATTTGAAACTGACCCAAATATAGTCTAAAGTGAATTGTAGTAAAGCCCAACTGAAAAGAAAAAAAATTCTTCATACAGCTTTATAGTGGGGCCTTGAAAATAATTCTCCCACTTCCATTCCCTGGAATTCCTCCTACTTCTGGTGGAAAATACTGTGTTACAAATGACTGGAACTGCTGCTGTCTAAACCTGTACTCTAAGTAGAAGGAAGAAGTAGTCAGATTTGGCAGAGAAATTGATTTGTGTTCTTAGCTCAACTCCTAATGCCAAGTGAGATGTGAGGAATAGCTGGAAAGTAAAGGAGGACTTGGGAATGGTCTACTTCACTGTATCTTCTTGTATCCTTGAGATCAGTTTTTCCTAATCTTTTCTTTTTTAGGAGTGTTTTTCTAAGATGGAGGGGAAAAAAACCTTTTGAATTTGAAAAGGATTAGAGGTATTAGACTCTTTGTTTCTAGTGTCTCATTTTAGAAACTTATTTCCATGCCTATATTCTGGTGATTAATCTTTTTCTGTAAGACTAGCTTTTAAAATTTATTAAACTTGCATTTCCAGGTGTTTGCCTCACTTATGAAGGACAACAAAGAAGGGGACAAGAACCATAGCCCAGCACTGAAAAGCTAAACATTGTAATATTGAGGTCAATTGAAAATGTGGAAAACCACTTGATGACGAAGGACTTCTCACATCACTTCCATGTGGGAAAACCACTATAGAGAAGTGTGAAAAGTGAGAGGAAAATGATACAGCTCTCAGTGGAGTAATGAACTGATGAAATCTTCACCCTTTTGCCAGTATTAGCTTTTTTCATGGGAAGATTTGTTTTCACACAGAATACTAAAACCTATGAAACTGAGAAGTAGGAGGAGTTCATATTTAATACTTCAAAAGAATCAGCTCAATGCAATAAACATTTCTAATAACTTCTGTTGGTACTTTAAAAAAAATTTTGAGGCATAACTTTTTTTTACAAATACCACAAAGGCACTTTTTCGGGGGGGATGAGGAAAATGCTAAATCTGAAAGGGTCCAAAACTGCTATCCAAACCAAATGCTTTGGTACAAATATTACCTCCAAAATTAACCATTCAAAAGTATTGAGGACCAAATAAGGTGGTTTGGTATGTTTATGTGCAAGATGGTTACAGTTTGGGAAGGGGTATTGTCTTTATTAACTTGTTTTTTAAGTTGCAGCTTCATTCTTCAGTCTGGGCAAATGTAATAAACTCAGGAACCGTGGGAGTATTGTGCCCCAACCTGTTTGAGCAAAAATCATGTGAACTTTAAACAGTGGTAAGATCAGGGCTATTATTTTCAGAGTGTACAGCTTTCAAAATGAGTGATGTTAAGCATTTGTTTTGGTGTACTGGTTGTGCAGCTTCTTAAATGGGGTGGGTATTCTGTGAAAGGGTTTTGCCACCAGAAGTTTTTTGTTGAGCCATTTCTAATTAAGATACTCTTGTATGTAACGGTAAACACTACAAACTGAGAAAGCTATCTGCAGAATTTGTGTTGGTTTTTAACACTTCAGAGTAATGCAGACACTTCAGAAGAATGCAGACAGAGTATTTTTTGGAACTCTCTTATGAGTGTGCAATACTGAAATCCAAAAAGCATACGGTTTAGTGATTCTTAATTCTTCAACATCTTTTAGCTGTGGGAAATAAGGTCATGCTGTGTGTGTCACAGTGGCTATTTTCAACACTTCCTGCTCTCAGATACTGTACAACAACTTTTTGATTGTAGGCATTGGAGATCCAAAATGGATAGCACTGCAGGTGAGGAGCACTTGCACTCTCTTGGTCCATTTTTGCTAATATTTACTGTAAATAAATTCCTTACATGTGGGTTTTTGTAGCTGGTCCCTCTGTGGAAATCAAGTCAAAATTAACATTTTTATGTACTTCTGAGTGCAGGAGGCTTTTGGTTGTCTGGTGTTTAAAAGCAGAGTCTACATAATTGGGGTAAAGATTTCGTGTGGTGTAACTTACGTTGCTCTCTGGTTTAAAAACTACATATATACTACTCATAACATTGCAATTTGAAATTTAAATGTCAGATTTTTTCTTAACTTATGTATTCACTACTTTAATTGGATCCAATTTGTCTTATATTTTTGTGTTATCTTGTACAGTTTTCTTACTTTTCAAGTATAAATCTGTATATAACTGTAAATAGAAGGATCAAGCCTTCCTTTAAGACCACTAGTAACAATTCCTGTGTAAATAAAACTTACAGCAGTCTTTTCCGAGTGTACTTTTTAACCCAACTCAACAGCCCTGGCTCGCAGCCGGGTGCTCACGGCCCGGAGCCCTCCCTGCACGCCTCTTTCTCCANGGGCGGTGCAGGGCTGCGTTGGACGGCGTGGCGAGAGCAGGCGGCGCGGCCCGTGGTTGCGGGCTGCCCTGTGAAACCCGGGTGCGACCCCGAGGTGGTTTTGCCGCAGCTGAGCTGCGGGAGGAGCAGCGAGCCGCTGCGGTCGCTGAGGTGGGGCCCGGGAGGACCCGCGGGGCCGGGGTCTCTGCTCGTGGCACGGCGGTGGGGGCCCGCTGCGCTGCGGCCCTGCCCCGGAGCTCTCGGGGAGGGGGGGATGCGGTGGCGGCGTTCCGCCCCCGGGGCCCCCGCTGCCCGTTCGTTCCCATCCCCACACGCGGCCTGTGCGGCCCTGGGGCACAGGTGTGCCGTGCTGATGGGCGCACCTGCGGTCCTGCAGCTGCCGGTGCTGAGCTGCACGTGGCCCCAGAGCCGCAGCTCAGCGGGCAGCGTGCGGCAGAGCCTCCGGGCCCTACTGCCTGCTGCAGCAGAGCGTGGCAAAGCTGTTTGCTGTGCGTGGGGTAGTCACGTGTTTTCTCTGACCAGTCTTGTTCAACATCTTTGTCAATGCCCTGGATGAAGGAATAGAGTCCACCATCGGCAAGTTTGCTGATGATATTCAATGGGAGGAATGGCAGATGCACCAGAGGGCTGTGCTGCCATTCAGCAAGACCTGAATGGGCTGGAGAGTTGAGCAGAGAGGAGCCTTAGGAGATTTAACAGGGACAAGGGTAGAGGCCTACACCTGGGGAGGAATTACCACATGCACCAGTACAGGTTGGGGGATGACCTACTGGAAAGGAGCTCTGCAGAGAAGGACCTGGGGTTCCTGCTTGACGACAGATTGGCCATGAGCCAGCAGTGTGCCCTGGTGGCCAAGAAGGGCAGTGGTATCCTCGGGTGCATTAAAAAGAGCGTTGCCAGCAGGTCAAGGGAGGTGATCCTCCCCTTCTACTCTGCCGTGGTGAGGCCTCAGCTGGAGTACTGTGTCCAGTTCTGGGCTCCTCAGCTCAAGAAAGACAGGGAACTTAGAGAGAGAGTCCTGGGAAGATGCACAAAGATGATAAAGGGCCTGGAGCATCTCACTTAGGAGGAGTTCAACCTGGAGAAGAGAAGACTGAGAGTGGATCTCCTCACTGTTTATAAATATCTGAAGTGAGGGAGTCGAATGGATGGGGCCAGGCTCTTCTCAGTGGCGTGCAACGACAGAGCAAGAGGCAATGGGCACAAGCAGGAACACAGAAAACTCCACACAAGTGTGAGGAAGAAATTATTTACTGTGAGGGTGGCAGAGCACTGAACAGGCTGCCCAGAGAGGCTGTGGAGCCTCCTTCTCTGGAGATATTCAGAACTCACCTGGGTGCTTCCCTGTGCAGCCTGCTGTAGGGAACTGCTTTTAGCACGGGGCTTGGACTCCGTGATCTCCAGAGACCCCTTCCAACCCCTGTGGTTCTGTGAAAAGTGGATGGGCATAGGGTTTGGTAATTGTCAAAGAACATTTCTGTAAAACAATCTTCATGCCTTTCTTACAAATTTAGTGCAATTAGATGAATTTGGACTTAACATGATGCTTCTTTTGATATGTTTGGAGAAACAAGTTGTTCATCTGGACCAGCACAACTGAATTTTACAAAGGCTGTGAACATGTCAGTCACGTGTAGTTTTCTGTTTGTTTCCTAGAGAAAAAACACGAAGCGAGTTCCAAGCTTTCGCAAGTTGCTGAGAACTAGTAAAATAAAACTTGACAACAAATTAAAGAATAAACAGTACAAGCAGCAGAGTGCTGCTAAGAAGTATCGGAAAGAACAAAAGAAGCTACGGCAGGCCGTCAGAGATGCCATCTGTAGAAAACCTTTGCCACTGGAGGAATACAAGAAAAAACATGTTGGTAAGTGTTTGCTCAAAGCTGTTTTTGCAGAGAAAAGCTGACTGTTACTAACATTCTGCTGTTTTATGTTATAAATCTGTGTTTCAAGAAAGCAATATTTCATTTACTGTGCGCAGATAATCACTGTTCTTATTTAAAGGAAAGAAAGGGAAGCTACGAAAAGTGGAAAATGCAGGCATTCTGACTTCCAGATCTGACAGCTGGAGGTGGTAGAAATGTGTTTGCTGTAATCATTATTGACTGTCACAACAAAGGGGCTGTTTTCTGGCATAACATGAACATATGCTTGAAGGTTGATGAGATCAAAGTTGAACTAAGATGTCTCCGGTGTAGGCAGTATTAGGTTTTCAAGTTTGAGTGTATGTACCTCATCTTAATTTGTATACATCATCTCTGAAATAGCTGAGAAACAGGAAGAGGAGGAAGATGATGCACTTCCACTTGACATGATGGATGAAGATGACTTGAAATTATTGGAAGATTTGGCTCGGAAGTCATCATTTCTAACCAGAGATATTTCTTCTACGTGAGTATTGTTGCGATGTCTACTTTTTGCGGTAATTGAGCTTTGTTTGGCTTATACGTAATGTAAAACATTTATCAGGAAGTCACTTTCAGTCTGGTGTTTCTTTGCAGTTCCAGTTTAGTGTTTCCTTAGTCTGTTGGTACATTCACTATTAATGTATTGATGTGTGTCCGTGCGTTCACCTGCTCTGCCTGCCCTTCAGGATGCAGTTTCTGCAGTGTTCACACCTGTGAGGTCACTGGCTGTGAGATGAGTAGCATTCCTCAAACTGAAAAAAATGACAACCTGTACGGGAGGGTCCCAGTCCTGCTTGCTGCTGTAGTCCTTCATGGCAGATCTGCCCAGGGTTAAGTTTTCAGTGAACCTCAGCTGTGCCAGGGCGGCTGCTCACGCAGTGGTAAAGGGAGGGAGCAGTCTGGTCAGGGTGAGAGAGGGGCTGTGCTGAGATCCTAATAGTTTATGTTTTGCATCTCTGTGTTTTATGTACTCTTTTCCAGAACTGTTAATATTTTAGGACAGAAATTATGTTTCCAAAGGATGTTTACCTTACAAGCTTGATATGATTTTTTCATTGTTATCTTACTTTGAAGGGCCCCTGAGTGTGTTACTGCTGTGTGAATGGGAGCAGCTAGCATTAGGGCTTCCAGATGTCCCATACGACCCACAATTTCCCTTATTTTCATAACAGCTGTATTTTCTTCGTGCTCAACAGATCAGTGACAGCTGTAGGATTCCTGTGCTTGTTGAGTAGGATTTGAGCACATAGGAAATGTTTGATCTAGGCAGGAACAGTGAGGCTGGTGCTAACCTTGCAGTGCATTTGTAGGGTGGCTGTGCGATACAAAACTACTCATACAGGTTGTCCCCCTTACTGAAGCCTACTAGTCTCTGAACACAGGGCTTTCAGAGTCCTTTGCAGATCCATAGTTGAAATTCTGCCCCTTCAAAGACCAAAAGCAGTGTTCCTAGTAAAAAAGACTGAATTGCTCTCTTCAAAACTTGATTGATCGTCCCTGGCTTTTAGTTTATGAATAAGATAAACAGGTAATACACCTTGTAGGTGTGTTTGTACTGCAAGAGGTTGCTACAACTTCTATTTTTTCTGTAAATTTTGCACATGTATGTTTAGACTCATGCAAATGTTTCGGTATTCCCCAAATAAGTTGGCTGACCTGCTAGACTAAATAAATCTCATTTTGTCTTTGTTCATTTCATATTCTAATTTCCTCTAAAAATGAGATGGGAAGCACTATATTGTCCTGAATTCAAAGATCCTTTATAGATCCATATTAATATTGTTTCCTTGAGTGGTGACTGGTGCTACCACAGTGAATGCATTCAAACATAACATCCTACTTAATGTGATCAGCCATCATCTGTTTTTCTTAGTGCAGACACTTAATCTAGCTGGTATACTCTTATACATGGTTCTCTAATTAGATGGTTAATTAATTTAGTTTGCCTTGTATTTTTCAGTGAACCAGTTCACATCAAGAAACGAAAACATGAAAACATAATTGAAAAATATGAGAAGATGCCAAGGCACTTAAAGACTGAACCAGAAAAAGAGCTCATCCATCTGCTCCCCATCAAAGACAAAAGTGGCATTATTCCCCAAACCATGGAAAAGCCAGGTAAGACACGGATTTTGGAATTAGAGTAGCCCAAATGTGTATAATTTGTTCTTTCAAAATTCCACAGTATTTATTATGTGCTTGACCCTAGACACTTTGGTTTTGCAGTTCCTGATGTTGCAGAGGATGAAGAAGAAGATACAGAAGAAATGGAGGTAGCAGAGGGTAATAAAGTGTCATGTTTATTTGTTTATTTTTTCCAAATCACTGACAGATCTGAGGGGTGGGTTGCTGTTCCCTAAGGATGTTTGTAATTTAAGTGACTGTTGTTTAGGATGTTCATTACCATGTTTACCCCTGAAGTGTAGCAGTGAGTCGAGAGTTTACTTTCTGACATGTTAGTGAGAAGGAAAATTTTGGTCTTAAGAGATATATACAGTTATTCTAGATTGATTAGTTTGAGATCATTTTGAAATACAGTTCAGGACCCGGACTTTGGCAGGCTTTTGAGAGTATACAGCCTTGGAATTTTTTTATTTAGCATCAGACATTAAAATACCAGGATGTTCAGATTTCAGTTTGCAGTTTGCTATCCAGTTTAGAGTCATATTCAAATAACAGTTGCAGTTCTAACTCACCTATTTCTGGATCATTATTCTCTAAAGATAATCTGAATTTGAGGAAGGACATATAGCAAAGCAATACTCAGAAAATGCAAATATATCAAATTGTACTTTTGAACAAAAAAGTGATGGGTGAAAAATTTGCTGCAAATTGCAAGGCACTGCAGTTTCTTGGCACAGTTGGGATTGTATGTTGTATGTTATTGCTGTGCTTGGCGAATAATATTTACAGATTCAAAAAGATTTTAGTTCATTTATTCTTGCAAGCATAAGATTGTGAAGTGGAGGAGGAATCAAATCTGGGTTAATACAAGCTCTAGCAGGGTCATTCTTAAAGCTGCTTTTACTGTGGAACTGCATGTGGTATTGTGTGGGGTTGTCACCCAGCTGAAATGCAGTATCTAGTACTGTAGTTTACAATGTGATATTTGTCAGTGGCTTCCCTGTCAACCCTCCTCTTTAACTCTTGCACATTGTGCTAGACTTTAATGAAGAACCCCTGCCTGTTCTCACTCCTGAGGAAATGGCTGCTCAAAGGAAAATAAAGCTGCAAGAAAGGAAGATGCACATTGCTGCCTTAGCATCTGCCATTCTCTCTGACCCAGAAAACAATGTAGGTAGCATTTATTTAACGTGTGTGTATATGTGCCTGTGTTGTGCAGTAAGTCCATAAATAAAGATCTGAAGTGACCAAGTAATAGCAAAAGCAGAAAAATACATCAGTAGAACAAGGGAAAATATCGGCATTGCATCACTCTCAGAGGACTGCAAACAGTGACACTGCTGCTGTAGGTTGACGTGAAGTATTTGAATCTTGTTAAGGTCTAGGTAATTGTTTTGGCTCTGTTCAGGGGTAACTTGGCCCTCTAAATAGTTGCAGAAATAACATTGCCTTTGGTGTTTCCTGTCCAAACTACCGTGTTCCTTAAGCATAAACGCTATTTCAGCTCTCATTCAGGGTTGTACTGTAGAAGTTCTCACTGTTTCAGTACATGATAGTAATTTGCTATAATTTTAGGTAAGTTTATAATGATGTAGTAGTATGAACATTTCCAGGATATATTTTTGAAGGATTATATAACATTTATTGGTTCCTTGTGCAATGCTGAGTAGAGCCTGAGTAACTGCTCAGTTAACTGTTTCCCCCCCCCCTAGTTTTTAGAAAAGAGACAAATTTCTTGGGGCAGACTTGCTGAATTGTGTATCATGCTTGTAAATTGGTTTGGAGGGTGATCTTCAGCTGACTTTGTTGGGTTCTTAATCAGATGAAAAAGGTGAAGGAGTTGCGTGCCATGCTGGTGGAACAGGATCCTAATGTGGCTGTGATTGTTCGGAAGTTGGTCATGGTTTCTCTGATGGAGGTATTCAAAGATATCGTTCCTTCTTACAAAATTCGGCCTCTGACTGAAGTGGAAAAGGCTGCCAAGGTGAAATGTCAAGTTTCTCTTTAGAGTTTTGTGAGTTGTTCAGACCATGCTAAATGTTAATACTGATTTCTTTAATGTGAATTTTCAGTTTTGGACAAAGGGTGACAAATACACGAGTACGTATGGAAATTCTGAAACTGTGACACTTTTGGGGCAGAGATGTTAATTTTGAACCTTTAATTCTTGTATAATTCCTTCAATAAGCAGGTGACATGCTGATGGTGATGGAGGAAAATAATAGTATGTTAAAGTAGTATACCAAACCTGGGTGACTTTCATCATAAACCTTGGAATAAGACGATGGTTTTTGTCACACTGAGGGAACTGGAAAGACAGCAAATTACGCAGCATTGTCATCTCACCAATTGCACAAATTGCTGTGAAATGCTGAATTTGCAGAATAGCTTGTTTTCTGTTTTGCCACAGCCATGGAGATGTTCAGTGCCAGCTTGATGGATGGAGCCCTGTGCAACTGATCTAGTGCCTGACTTAATGATTCGCATCCCTGCCCACAGCAGGGGGTTGCAGCTAGGGGATCTTTAAGGTCAGCCCAAACCATTCTACGATTCTGGAGGTTCTTTATAAGTGGTTTTCTAGGTGTTTTGAGTATAGGCAGTGTGGCCTGGAGTTATAGCTCTAAAAGAACAGCTAGATCCAAATTTCACTTGAGTCCCTATAAATGAAATAGGCCTTGTTGGAAAAGGCCGTGTAAGCACAAGAATGTATGTAATAATATGCAGAAATATTTTATTTTTAATACATTTCTAGTAATGCCTGTCTAGAAGAAAAAACTTCTTAGTTATCTGATACTTGTTCTAATTTTTTTTCCTTTTTGCACCACTGGCTGATTTCATTCTTTAACTCTCCAAATAAAATTTCCATTGTATGATGTTCACAGGTTAAAAAAGAAACTCAGAAACTGAGAGAATTTGAAGAAGGCCTTGTGAGCCAGTATAAATTTTACTTGGAAAATCTGGAACAAACAATTAAAGGTACAACGTAGTAAATGATCTCAGTGTACTTCTACTGATTGAGTGCTAACTGTACCCATCTTGCATGTAAATAGTATTTCATATAACTGTAGCAGAATGCCTACAACAAGTAAAATTGTAATATATGTAGAAGTTCCTGTACATTTTGAATGTTAACTATTTAATAATATTGTTTTGTGCAGATTGGAAACAAAGGAAGTTGAAGAAAAGCAATGTCATCTCATTAAAAGCATATAAAGGCCTAGCAGAGATTGCAGTGAAGTGTCTGTGTGAGCTGCTTGTGGCCCTACCCCACTTCAACTTCCACAATAACATTATTGTGCTCATTGTTCCTCTCATGAATGACACGTCAAAAACAGTAAGTGATTTCTTGATTCAAAAGAGAGTTCTTGTTTTGCATGAAAATTAATGTATTTCTGAGCTTTATTCCACAGTATCGTCATCTTGTGGCCATACATTTTCACAATTTTAGAAGCTGTCTGCTTTCTGATGGGTAAATGCCATCAGTATTACCCGTTTGCTGTTGTCATGAAAAAATTTGTTTGAATTTACCTTTCAGGTTTCTGAGCTGTGCTGTGAAGCTGTTAAGAAGCTCTTTAAACAAGACAAGTTGGGCTTTGCTTCACTTGGTGTGGTCAAGGTCATTTCTGGCCTTGTGAAAGGTAGAAATTACAATGTCAGACCTGAGGTAAGAATCCTTCTGTTGTACTTCACAGTTTTATCTTTGAGATTTTTTTTTTTTTTTTAAGTATTGAAAGATGAAGAGTTAGTGCAGCTGCTGGCTATAGACAAGCAGAATTTCATCACGCTGTCAGAACACAGGAGAATTAGGAGTGGGCTGAGCCAGAACGTTAGGAAGAGAGAGAAGGGGCAGGGGAAAGAGACTGTGAGGAGAAGAGTGGATCTTGGCATAACATGGGTTATGTCAGGCAGGAAGACTTGACGTGAGAGAGGCAAAAGGGGTGGATAAAAATGAACTTTGCTGGAGAAGGAGCTGGAAGGAGAGATGAGTGATACAGATGGGAAGGAACATGTGGGGAGTAAATATAAGAATCTGTGACCAGCAAAGCCTGCAAGCTGGCATGGAATTCAGGATTTCTTAGCTTCTCCATTACTCTTTCGTGGATCACCTTTCGTTTTATTTATTTTATTTTACCATAGGTGTTAAAAGTTTTTCTTCACTTAAGAATTAAGGAAGTAGAATTAAAAAAAGATTCCGAAGACATTGCACCAAAGAAAAAGTTCCTGACTTATAAAGAGAAAAGAAAAAATCTTTCAAGAATGCAAAGAAAGGTGACGACTTGTGCTTTCTCATGCTCTACTTCAGTGGCTTTATGTAGGAATTTGTTGTAACAATAATTGTACTTCCGTTGCTGATGTTAACTCTCAGCATCAGTGTTTGCATTGTACTTGAAACATGTATTAGGTTCTACAGGAAATTATCTTCCTAGTTTTGTTCTCTTCCTTGTGTTGATTGCCTTTTGGGTGTTGATAACCCATTCAGTTGTTTTTGTTGAGAAGGGATGTATCTAATCTGATTACCCTGTAGCACCACAGGATGGCTTAAGCAACTCACCAAACATGATTTGTTCATGTGGAAGATTTGTTCACTGGGTATCCTTGGAACCTGGATATCCAGGCTGATTGGAAACATTTAGTCTGCTGGAATGGTTGTTTACTTAAAATCAACTGTGTGTTTTCAGTGGAAGAAAGCAGAAGAGAAGCTAGAGAGAGAACTCTTGGAAGCAGAAGCTTCAGAAAGTAAAGAAAAAAAACTGAAGCTGGTAAGTAGTTTAGAAATTTTCCCATTTACGCAAAGTAGCAGCTCCTAATCCTTTTGTGACCAGGAGTTTCCCACCACCCCTAAGTGTCAGCAGCTTACAAACATTTTGCCTGTGCCAGAGGTCTAGGTTTTTTTAATTGAGCCTTCTTGATGTATCCAGGAAAGCCAGCTTAACCGTCCTTATTTCCTTCTGTTCTCTGCCCAGAAAGGTATTTGAATCCATTGATCTATGTTCTCTAGGTGCCCTGTTCCTGTTGCATATGGCAGTAGGTAATGGCTTTTGCCAGTTTCATAGCATGTCTTCTAGGCAAGGGACTTAGGGGAAGAGAGGCTGTTTAGCTAGGAGTGTGTGAGGGGACAGAGAAAGGGGCAGGAGAGCAGGACTTGAACTTTGCAGGGTAAGAAGAGCAGAAATGGCAGTGCCAGGACTGATTTGGACGGCCTGCATGCAAGCTTGGGCAGAGAGGAGGTGTGACAGCTGGGCCCGCAGTAAGGCTTTTTCTGCTGCTTTGATCTCTTTGGATGAAGGCAAGGAAAATGTTGTGCTCCACCCTTTCCTGAGGATCCTCTCTCGTGGCTTTTACTTCACTAGTAGGTTTTGCTGCCCGGTTGCAGTGTGCACTGATGTTGGCGCTTAGAAATGTATTGATACAGCTTAATGCTCTAGTAATGTGATAGCCATGTCATAGTCCTAGGCACACTTTTAATGGAGTTCTAAGTGAACGAGAAATGTCTGTTTTCCTTGCTTATATATTTTATTTTGTTTTCTTTTCATCAGCACACAGAGACCTTGAATGTTGTATTTTTAACATACTTCAGAATCTTGAAGAAAGCTCGGAAGTCTCCGCTTTTGCCGTCCGTGCTAGAAGGTCTTGCAAAGTAAGAACATGATCAGCCTTCTTTTGTGCGTATCAGAAAAGGCATAAAATGCTAAAAGGTTTTTTGACTCCTACAAACAATGAGAAAAGGCTGATGAATTTGTTGAAATTGTTTTACTTCTATGCTGAGGTACTTAACTACTTCTAAAAACATGTCAGTGTAATGTGAAATTGCCCCAGCAGCACTGATGTGATGCAGGCCCAGCAGGGTGTGATGCGATTGCCTTATTTTGCATGATTGCTTCCTGAGGAACCTGACCATGTCCCTAGTGTTTGTAGGGAAGCTGTGAATTATCAGTTCGTGGCTGAATTGTCCATGTATGGGAAGATGACGGATGCTCAGCATTTGATTTAGTTCTGCTTTTAGGGTGTGGATTTTGATAAGTCAGAATGCTTTGAGCTTAAGTTTGCAGGGGATGTTTATAGCTTAAAAATCTCTTTGCTTCAAGGTTTGCCCACCTCATAAACGTGGAATTCTTTGATGACCTGCTGATTGTTCTTCATTCTCTCATCGCTTCTGGGGTAAGTGGAGCTTAGTTGTAGAGTTTTCTTAACATTAACTTCTTTTGGGTACTCATTCAGTTTTGTATTCATAGGACTTAAGCTATCGGGAGAGTCTTCACTGCATTCTCAGTGCTTTTCATATACTCTCTGGTCAAGGTAAGAGATCTTTAAAAACAAAACCAAACACTTAAATTTAATATGATTTTATTAACATAAAAATGAATACATTTACTCCGTTAACTTACAGGTGATGTTCTTAATATTGATCCAATGAAATTCTATACACATCTTTACAAGACGCTGTTCAGCCTACATGCAGGTAACTCCGGGTTCTTATTTTCGGTGTCTTACCTAGATAATGCTTATTCTGCTTGTTTGGTATCATAGCCTTAATATAAGTTTAACAACCTAGTTATTTTAAGATAACTGAGTTCTGAAAAAAGTACTGTCTTTTTTAATCTCGTTTTTCTCCAGTTGCACATTGCACTACTGCAATGCAAATACCAACATTGTTATTGCAGTACACGATGACAGGTTCTAACCATGGCATTCCATTAGGGAATGCTGTGAGTATATGATCATGGATAAGCAGTTGTTCTGTTCTCAGTGTAAGGAGTTTTTTTGCTTCCTTATAATTGTTTAATTGGCACTTTAAATCTCCATTTTCTCTAATATTTAAAAGATCATTTCCAATTCTGATTGTTTTGTAAAATCTTGTTTTATATTTATGATTTTATAATTTTAATTTTTCTAATTAATCTAAATTTTCTAATCATTCAGAGATGCTGAGTAGTTATGAAAAAAGATACATATAAAGCTTGAAATTCACACCATTTCAATGAGCTTCATAAATTTGTATTGACTAAGGATGAAAGATTGAGGGAAAAAAACATTCTACAGTTCTGGATGGGCAAAGGAGTAATTCTCTGAACTGCTGAAAAACTTTTAAAAGACAAGTCCACAGAGAGCTAGAACACATACCTCTTATTTTGTAGAATTTTTGATGGAATACTTTCTTAGAGTTGAACACAGAAGCAGCGATACGTTTTTGCTGTTCGAAGTTGGACTGTTTTCACCAAGAAGGGGTGAATGTTTGTGCTGTATCACGTGAGTGCTGTTTGAGCCTTCTGGACTTTCATGCTATTTTGCAGGTTCTGGTGCACAGTTAGTAGCAGAATATTTAGTTTTCTGTTTCTGGACATGATTGTTTACTCTTTGTATGGAATTCTCTTTTGAGGTCGTACCAACGATGACATAGGGATTGTGCTCCAGTGCCTGGATGTCACGCTTGCCAAGCGGAGAAAGCAAGTTTCCCAGCAGCGAGCTCTCGCTTTCCTAAAGCGACTTTCCACGCTTGCTCTGCATGTACTTCCAAATTCCAGTGTTGGGATCTTGGCAACAAACAGGATATTAATGCAAGTAAGTTTTACGTGTTGGAATTTTTAGTTTACTGGTTAAAGGCTTTTGAATTTTTTGAGAAATTGATTTTATGCAAAATATTTTGAAGCATCTTAAGCAAGAGCAATGAAGACAGAGCATTCTTAAGTGCATCTGAGACTAAATAACATGAAATGAATCCTGGACTTAAGTTAAATGTGTTACAGTTGGATGTGTAACATAAGCAACTCAGTCCTTTTGTTTGTGTTGTAGACATTCCCAAAGATGGACCTTTTACTGGACAACGAATCTCAAGGCAGTGGAGTTTATCTCCCAGAACTAGATGAACCAGAGCATTGCAATGCCCAGAACACAGCTCTGTGGGAGCTGCATTTACTGCAGGTTAGTGAGTAGCAGAATGACTTGGGAAGGGGAGCAGTAAATACTTGCTAACAGATAGAGGACAGAGCTCTTCAGTCTTATTGGTCAAATTTGGACCACATGAGCCTGTTCCCTACAAAGAGGGACAGCAGCGCAGGGGTGAAGGAACAAGCTCTAAGAAGTTGGTGTACACCACCTGTGATAGTACCATGCTGCGTCTTACTGCAGGCTGCCTAATAAGACTCCTTTTGAAGCTTTATCAATCTGTTACGTTCCCAGACAGTCTAGCCCTTCTGCAGGGAGCAACTTAACTTATACCTCGGTCTGTCATTCCAGGCAGTGTTTGGGGTTTGGGGCCTGAGGAGGGTTTCCTCTGCCCTTTTTCTTGTCTTTTGGGAGAAGGAGAATTTTGCTCATAGTGCGACAGCTCCTAGTGAATTAATGCATGACTAGGTGTTCTCATTCACTTAACCTTACAATGTGTCTGATTTTGGTGCTGCTCAGTTTTTCCATCTAAAACAGAAGCAGAGCCTTACATCTTATTGGAATCAAATTAAATGGGATAATCCATTACCCCTTATCCATCACTCACTTGCCTTTTTCCTTCCTTCCTTTCAGAGACACTATCACCCAACAGTGCAGAAATTTGCAGCTCATCTTATTGTTGGAGCTCCAGCTGAAGGATCAGGAGCACTTTCACTTGATTTGAGCCAAAGGTGAGCTATCAAAGGGTTCTTTTTTAAAAATAGCATCCTAGCAAAATAGCAGTTGTTCATACTGTATTAAAGGAATACCTAAAAATAATAATCCATGAAATAAAAAGGTTCTGTTCTTCAAAAGTCACTTTCTTTGTTCTTCTGCTGGTACAGAATGTTGGCTGCTGTTTTCTTTATCTTGTCTGTTTGTTTGTTTTAAGTATCTTTTGAGGCTTGCTGCCAGGCTGTGAAAAGGGTAAAGAATCTCCAAGTGCAGTTTGTTCTCCTCCCCCAGAGCAAGATATCTGAATCTCCTCAGCAGTGACCCTGGTCTGACTATGGATCACAGTCACTGAACTGTGGCTCTCCAGTGTAAACTGGAAACAAAGCTGCAGTGTAAGGTCCAGAATATATTGAGATACAAGGACAGCCATCCCGCTTCACACTGAGGATCTAATTCAGTATCCTGTTGTCACCAGTGGCTGGAAGCAGGTGCATCAGGAAGAATGAAAAAGGGGCAAGCTTATAAGGCATTTCCTCCGAGCCAGCTCCTAGTCTCTGCCTGTTTTGTTGTTTGTTGTTTTCTTTATGACTTTTCAAATGTGTTTCATGTCCCTTGAACCAAAGTACACGTTTTGCAAATATAGCATTGCTTGGTATGGATTCTGCAGATCCACAGCTCATTAGTTAAGAGCTACTTTCTTTTGTTTTGAACCTGGTAACAGCACACATCGTCTAATGGTTCTTGGTTCTTGCTTTCGGAGATGAAACAAGCTGTGTGCTCCAACAGCCACTTTCTGTTTCATGCAGCTTTGTAGAAGTCTCTCATTTTGTCCCTCTGCTTACCATCTCTTCTCTTGGCTTATGGGATCTGGCCCAGACAGGAGCTGTTGCATATGTTTCATCATCTTTGTTGCCTGTTCCTGAACTTTTTCCAATTCAAGTATTTCAAGATGAGCAGACTAGAGGCAGCTGTATTTTTCTTCTTGTGACGTTCTTACCTGTTCTCCAATGGCTTCTTAGTGTTTTTCATAAAACCCTGTGATAAGGAACTTTGGAATCCTGCTGGAAATTCAGGTAGTGGCTAGATAACCTTTACCCACATATCTGGAGATATGTGCAGGGCAAGCAATGACTGNCCAAGCTGAGTATTTAGACACGTTTTACTAGCTGTTACTAGCCCTCTTTCCTAGGGGCAGGCTTTTCCAGTTGATATGCATTGCTCTGAAGAGTTCATTTAAGGCATGGTGGAATGGTATGAGTGGTTGGGGGGGTGCAAGCTGCTCGTGGTTAGGTGGTGTATTACTTCAAAGTGTATCATCTAACGACATTTTCTTTCACTGTGAAAACTGTGGTTTTGCTATAGGCCTGCTACAGAACTTTTTGAGGCCTACAGTATGAGAGGAATGACCTTCAATCCTCCCGTTCCATCAGTAACATCCAGACGAAAGGTAACTGTCTCTCCATGTTCTTTTTTGACCACATGATGTTCCAATTTAACTTCTATTTGCTGGTTCATTGTGCAGTGCCCAGGGATTAGTGCTGTCAGCTTGGCTTTCTGGTTTATGTACTTTCTTGGTCAAGTATTTTTAACAACGGGCGTAAGTTAGCACTGACTTTTATAATAGAAGGAAAAAAAGCTGTGTGAATAGTTCCTCTCCCATAGCATCAGTTAACGTAGCAAGATGGATCTGGTATCTGTTTTACTTAACTTTTGCACTTTGCAGTCATTCCATGCAGATTTCTTACCCATTTCTGTAATTATAAACTAATGTTTGTTGAAAAGGCAGGAATGAAAAGCCAGCTGTCTTTCCCCAGTGTTGGTAGCTGGCAGGACAGCAGGACTTTCAGAGCCTTTGATTCAGTATGTGGGACACTGATCCCTGTAAGTGTCAACTCATAGCTTTAAAGTGTTAAGTTCAATAAAGAACTAATGTATGATGAGGAGAAAGGGGTGAATGCTTTCTACATCTTCAGCACTAGAGGTGGTCCAGCTTCCATTAAACATTTGGTGAGTGCTGTGTCCTTTAAAAAGTGGTAACTTTCTTCCTAAAACTTTATAACCTATTAACTTTGGCAGTACCTCCGATTTTTAACTCAGTAATGTCAGTTAAAGCCCTGAGCACTTTTTTTTTTTTTTTTTTTTTTTTTTTTTTTTTTTTTTTTTTTTTTTTTTTTTTTTTTTTTTGATAACCATATTTTTTTTTNTCCCGTTTTTGAGAAGCAACTATATGTACTTAGCTTGCCTGTCCTTTTATGACTGCATGCTGTGCCTGTCCTGCTGGGACAGTAGCAGCTCTCACAGAATGAGGCTGGGCACAGCAGATAGGAAGGAGATTGGATAGTGCTTCAGTAAGGGAATGCATAAACTCTTTATGGAGGCAGAAAAAAAGAAGGAAGAAAATAAGAGAGCAGTACCTGGGATGTTAGCTTGAGTGTTGCTTACTCTGTGGCTATTTGACTCACTGAACTCATGCAAGTTTGTGTGTGTCATGCTGCCACTGTCTTGGCACTTCTCCCTGTTGACAGAAGGGCTAAATTGTAATTTTCTTTTTCCTGTGCTCCACTAAGGAGAGGATCTCATTTGTCCTTAAGTGCATGAAGTACTTGGCTATGTATGTGAGAGTTATAACTTCAACAGGGCGCTGTAAACCTTGTGGGTGACCGTCTTTCATCACAGGCAGAGAGTGGAGGGCTCTGCGTCCTTTCTCAGCTTCTCCTGCTTTCTCCTGCTTGCATTCTTGCTTTCACTATAGCCTTTCCATCTGAGATGCTTGCTTTATTTTTTTTAAGGTGCGTTGAACAGGAAGCAGTGTGTAAGCTCCTTCAGAGCTGAAAGCTGTGGCTATGTATAATAGGCGTTCTTCTAGAGAACAGTTCAAAGCAAAAGAAAAAAATCCTCACCAAACCCACGGTCGTCTGAAGGACTGCTGGACATGCCTTCTTTGCAGCTAAGTGAAGCTTACTGGCAGTCACACCTCAGTGAGCTGACAGTTCTGTAGGTCTGGCCTAGGAGGTGGTCAGGGGCATGGGGGAGAAACAGGACTGCTAACTGAAGATACCGGACTTGTTTATTGATGCGACTAATGTTTTGCTGTTTTTCAGGATAAATTCTCACAAATGGATTCATTTCTAAGTAAGGAGCTAAATGAACAGCTTCAACAACACACCAGCAAGATCGTTCACACCACCTTGGATTTTGCTAAACACTTAAAGGAATCATCCTTGTCATAAATGGATCTGTCAGTCATGGTCATTTGGCTTCTTGATTATGGAGAAAGATTAGTTGAAAGGAATTTCCGCTCATCATTAAAGAAATGCAAGTAGGCTTCTGTTTGAATCTAGAAGCACACAATAAACACAATAGCAGTTTTTCACACAGTTCTGAGGCCTTTCCACACAGCCATCGAGGCTGTGTTCTCAGGCTTGGGAACTACAGTGAGCAGTCACATCAGTAATTTAATAAGATGCAAACCAAGGTCATTTTAAAATTGCCTGAAACTGTGCATTATAGCGTGTTCTTTATGTACTTTCTATAGAATATACATGTATGTTTTTCTGAGAAAACACTGGGTTGTGTTGATAGACAAATAAATATTTTGGAAATACTAACATAGTATTGAATTCTTTGATGTTTAAGATACCTCCAGATTTGGAATATGTATTGCATTTTTTCCAATTTTTCTTCTGATGTCTCCAAGCCATTTAAGATGCCTTGAGATGATTTTGCTATTGATATGTGTTTGCTTTATTTCGTTACCGTGGGACCTTAGCATTTACTAGCAAATTGAGATTGCTGAACTCCATTTCTGAACTGTCCTCATGGTCGATAGCTCTGCAACGTCTTCAGTAAACCAGCACTGTGAAGAACACTGGACAAATTCAAGGTAAGAATTTTATATCTTGTTTTTTCTCCCCATTCCCCAAATATTAGCCATTGCCTGGTTGTTTTAGAATCCATCTTCAGCTGCATGCTGGCTTTGCAAGCAGTAGGTAAAATATACTAAGTAACTTAAGACTGATGATTGTTTTTGTGTGAGTTCTGTTCTGTAGGGCAGCGTGGTGAGCTGACCCGGATAGCAGCCACTGTTTTTTGTAGCATTTAATATGTGATGTGATAATGTTACAATAATTTATTTTGATTTTAACATGTGTTTTTAGTGTTAATCAGACTAGTGGACCAATTTCCAAGTGTTTAAATGTAAATTTACAAACAATTCTGCAACGGGCATCATCTATCTATTAATGGATTAGAAAATAGATACTTTAGTATTGGGATTACAAAACTGTGTTTCTGTCTGTTGCCTTTCCTATAGGTTTGAGTAGTTCTGAGTAGTTCTTAAGTGATTGCAAAAGTGACTTAAATTCTGACCAATTCCAAGGGTGCCAGAAGCCAATACTTTGTCAGTTCAGGAAGGAAAAAGCAAAAAGAGTCAACATCTTAAACCATTTATTTTTTTTTACAACATATACAAATACAAGTTTATTCTTCAAGTCAGCAGAGAGAAGATAGCTCAGGTGGAAAGTTACTTTTAGAATTGTTCATTTTACATGGTTTCCAAACAATCTAAAGACTGGCAGGTAGTGATGTTGCACTGTCTGAATGCTTTAATGTGGTTTATTAAGAAGCAGAGGAAGAAAAGTGTACAACTAACAAGTCATTCTGAAATACTTGTATACGAGTACTGGAGCAAAATCTAGTCATTGCTACTTTTTTGTGTGTGTTTCATTTTTGCTAACTCTGCCAAATGTCTATCACTATTGCAGTTGTTAAAAGATATTTATGACATACAGAAAAAACTCCACCATTGTTATGTTTATTGGGATACCCTAAAAGTAAACTGAGTTTTGCAGTGGACTGGTAACAGCTGGTGATTGATTAAAAAACAAATGTTAGCAGAAGCTTGGTGGCATTCAGAGAGCTAGAGCAGAATGGAGAGTTCAGCGTCAGAAGCTGCAGGCTCAACCTTTCGCTGAAATGGAAAGCTACCAGCAAGTTCTTTTTTAAAGACAAACTATTAATTTATGAGAATGTGTCCTTGAAGTAGTTAGGTTTGTCTGTGTTCAAGTCTTTAATTCCTATCAGCGTATGATTTCTGGAAGCAGACCCCTTTGAAAAGATGGCGATTGAGATCCTTCATCTAGTAAAACTCAATACGATCAACAAAACCAAAAAATGTGACTAGGTTTTAAAAATTATAACAGAGATGGTGGTTTTAATTCTCCTGTTAACTTGGGATCAGTAACGTACAAACAGGAAACCCTTCAGACTGTGGGAAGTACCTCCTGGTGTGCCCCAGTTCCTGAAAATTGAGCGGTACCGCCGCCAGGCCGGGACCCCTGGCTGCCCGAGCTCTGTCCCACCCAGTCACAGCACTGCAGGCAGCACATGCGGTGCAAGGAAAATAAAAGACGTATGTATAAAAGCAACAGTGGTTTTCAAATAGCATTGAATAAAATGCTCCTGGCCAACAGGCAACAGAGCGTGAGAGCTTCACCTGCAGACTCCTCAGAGTGGGGCCTGCTACCACTCAGCGAGTGCTGTTTCTGGAAGGTGTTGATTATTTACATTCCTTTCTTTCAGACTTTATCCTGAAAGCTGCTTCCTGTAAGTAGTTTGTAGTGTGAAAACAAATGTGTTTTCCTAATTGATGTCCATCCCCAGCCAAAAGCACAGCAAGGGACAAAGCTATTTTGTCAGAGGAATATGGGGACAGTGTTCCTGCAGAAGGAAAATGATCTGTGGGTAAGTAAAACAAAGTTTCCTGTTAGAATTAATAACTTCGCACATGAAATCTATTTTAACAACTGAGCTTTCTTAGAAGTTAACAAAAACCCAGACCTCTTAAATGCTTTAAGTGGGTTGTATTTTCAGTAGGGAGATATTTGGAACTGACACAAATGGAAGAGTACTCTCTTCCTTTCCAGAAATGAACCACATTCCACCAGCACAGAACCCCTCACTCTGATGTTTGCCACAAGCCAGAAGCTCTCTGTAACTCGGAATTGTGGTACATGTGCATTAATGAAAATACTGGAACATGATAATTAGCCTGACAACATTCCAGATAAATATTTTCCTGTTCTGTTTCACTGTGACAAACAGCAGAAAAAGCAGCTTTAGACTTTGACTGATGAGGAAGACAGATACTTTATTAATAAACTTTTCCCACAACTGAAGAATTACTGGATGAGCAGAAATAGCACAAAACTGCTGCTTGTAAATCCCACCAGACTTCAGGCTGGGGTTAGAGCTGCTTTACACATTGTGACGTTGCTATTGTTGCCCCTTAATTGCACAAGATTTTTTTTTTTTCCTTAAATATGTAACAAAACTATTAGTGGATGATGAAATGGGTGTAAGAATTTTCTGTGTTTTAGTAAGGGTATATTTCAAACTGCTGTGATACTGAAAGTGATGGTAAAAATTCTATTTTCAGTACTGCTGAAAACATTATTTTTTTATTATTATTATTTTTAAAAAGCCAAATAGACAAGGATAAACTCTGCACAGAAGTATTACTTCTAAAAATGCCTCTAAGCACTGGAAGAAAAATGTGATGTGAAACTGCTGTTGTGTTAACAGAGAGAACAAAACCAGCAGTTAAACTGTTGCATTACTTGATTTGTGCAGTGGGTTGATGTATTTCTCAGTAATTCCAAAGTATTCCAAAGCAAATTATGCATATAAAACTGTTTTGCTACATCAGTACTGAAGATGAGCAGGGGGAAGTGCACAGCCCGGGGAGGACGTGCTGCAGGGGACATGCTGCAGGGAAATTGGGCCAGGTCTGTGGTTATTTTTCCCGAAAGCTGGAAATGACCTCCAGGGGGCACTTTGTCCTTTGTTAGTGGCCGATCTATAGGAATTCTCAGTTGTGCACAGTAAAAGAAAGACTTTAAAGGAATCTGGTGAGAGAATATCGCTTCCACCTGCTTGTTTATAAGTCAGTTGATGACTGCTGTCTTTTGGTTTATCTTCTAATTGCTGGGGGGAGGTCTACCATCTGTAACTTCTTTCCCTTTCCTCCCCCTGCTATTGGTGGCACACAGTGTTTCAGTTGCGCTGCTGTTCTGCCCTTTGCCTGCTGCAGCCTCTCTCTGAGGAGCAGCAGCCTTCGGTGCTCGGGTGCTAAAGCTGGTGTGCGTCTCTGCTCGCACGGATCAATCCCTGTAGTATGGATTTGTTGATGTAGTCACAGCTGGGAACTCTGCACAGTTCAGGGATTGCTGTAGGGACCCTAAATAGGTGCAGAGCAATTTACTCACCGCAGGTAGATACACTTCATCTGGGAAATGAAAGGGATGGGTGATTTCAGCAATTGTTTTGTTGGTTCCCCTGTAAGTTGGTATAGATTGTTTTACTTAACTAAGCACATTAATAACTCCCGTGGAGAAAAGAAGAGACAACAGTAACTAACCTAGGTGTCAGAAGATGAATTCAGCAAAAACGTCAGACTTTGTAACAGTGTTTCTATGTTTGTAAACAAAATGTCAAGAGTTGTAGTGTAAGAGTTGTTTATACTCTCTAGATTTAACAGGTAAGTAAGTAAAAAAAGCCAAAGCAACTGTAGACATTTCCTGACTATGAATTCAAAATACATTTTTCCATATGGTTTTGAAATGTTATTTACATTTTTCAGTATACCGTTTGGGTTTGGTCAGTTTGGGGTATTAAACTTGTGCTGAAAAGAAACAAGCAGGAAAGTTTAAACGTTTTTTCCTCTATAAATGCAGCGGGAGGTGAAAATTCTGCAGTTTCTAAAAAGTAGTATATGATAAATATATTACACAACGACACGTACTTTGGAACATGATAATAAATATTCTTTTTCTTTGAACACAAGCCTGGAAAACCAGAATTTGTAAGAAGGAAATGTAGTTCCTGTCAAAGTACCGCTACCGGTTGGGTATATTCAGCTATTGTACATTATTTTGTTAAAGAAGATAAACCATAAATAACTTGAGCATTCTGTGTATATTCACTGCTAAGCCAAGGAAGTTACAGTATATTTAAATCTCTTTACAATCACTAAACACAGTGTTTAACAGGAATCTTTATGTAAAAAGTGCATTATTTTAGTATAATACACAAAAGAACACTGATTCTCCACCTTTGGTTTCCCTTAAGGCAACTTGCTAAAATCTTTTGTTTAAAAAGGAAGGGGAGGGGGAAATGACACGTTTGTGTACAACTTACAGTCCAAGAAAAATTCTTCATCTGCCAATAAGGAATCTGCAGAAGTGAAGATACAGGGGAAGAGGGCAATCTTCTGGTAGCTGACAGGCAGCTTTCCAATCTGTGACATCCCACTTAGCATTCCCGAATTCTGGGTGTCTATCCAGCAGCACTGCTCGGGTTGAGCACTGAAGGCACAGATCAGAGCATTGCTGACCAGTGCAGAATGCAGCAGATTCCTTCAAGGGCACTGCAGAAGGGTTCAGTGTTGTAAATTCCAGTTTTCAGAAAAATGAAAGAACAGATGCTGAAGAAGAGGGAATGTGATTGGGATTTTTCCGTGATCTACTTTGCTTTGCTTGAGTTTTGTTGTGATGATATAGGGCAGCCTTAGTTGCCTAGAAAGAAGACATCAGATGTGTCCATTCATTGCAGAAATATTTTGCAAATGAACACATTATTTGAATTCTGTTGGTATGATGATTTAGCAGTGGGATGACACTGCATGTCAAATAATGCTATCGTAGTTAAATAAGCAAAAAGAAATTGCGATGCCCTTAAATTCACTCTTTGTGAAATGGGATTATCAATGCTGAAAAGATTTATTCTTCATTTACAATGAGCTGTAGCTCCTCAGATGATAGCTCTGTGCTGTAGTAGCGCTGTGCAAAGATCTGGTTAGTGTAAATGAGCGGGCGAGTTACCCGGCCCATCTCTGTATAAACGGTGCGGTCTGACGGTGTGCGTTTCATTCGTTATTTTAAGTCAAGGAAGAAGAAATTGAAGAGCTACAGAAAGGATGGTAAAAAGGTTTAAACATTTCTGGGAAGAATTCCACAGAGAGTGACATTGCCCCAGCTAAAACGGAGATCATCACTTGCAATGATTTCATTGTATGTGTGCAATGTAACGTTTTGTAACAACAGCTCCACTGGATACCTGGTTTACTCTGGGCCACAGCAAAAGGGTAACAGGACAGTGACAATTAAGCACAATTAGTTGATGAACATGCAGACTGTAAAAGCAACTGGTATTGATTTTGTTTTTGGTTTATAAAACCATTTTGGTTTTGTTTTATAAAAGGTGAGTGAAACTCCAGTCTTCACACCATTCTGATTCGCTGTAGCTAATGCCTTCATAAAGAACTGGGGAGCTTGCTGATGTTTTTGTGGCTGGGCACAGCAGTGATAATGGATTTTATGGATGTGTCACTCCCCTACACCTCACTATGGTTTAACCAACTATAACATGGGAAAAATCCTCTGTAACTTATGTATTACATTGATTCTAATGCTGAGCAATTACGTCTCCTACCTGAGCAGACCATAGGGTAGGCACTGGTGTTGCTAATCCATAAGGTCACTGAAAGTCAAGCTGCACGCAGACCTGTCCTCCTTGCTCTGTGGGCTGTCTGGCAGGACCTGCAGGGGCGCGGATATGAATCCCCGGTACTGCTTACTGGACTTGGTTAGCTTCTTCAGCTCACTGGTAAAGGAAATGCCTTTTCTTTTGTCATCTCGTGCTGCCTGTAAAAAAGATCACAGAAATGGTTTAACAAGGCTGTGAGCTATGGAATACAGAATTTAATATGAAAACATCCACCGTCTCCCTCAGCAGGCGTCCCCTTTTGAAATTCAGCGAGGCTGTGCTTCCATAACCAACTGCATTCTTATGATTGTTCTGAGTAGAGTAATTGAAAATTATGTATTTTCCAAGATTAAGAATATCTATAGCATATCTGGAATAAACTTTTATAAATTTGTGCTTATGACACAGTTCATTTAAAGCAGCAACTGCCATGCATTGGTGGCATCTGCTGGAAAGGAGACGGCAGTTCCTTCTCCCAGCAGCCACGTACTTCAGTCCTTCCATTTACTAAAGCCTGAGGTAAAGCAACGGGAAAACTTTTTAACTGGGCAGGAATAAAGGAGACGTTACTCCAGTAGTTTTTCAGTTCTGTCCCTTTGAATAGTCTTGTCTGTCTGAGCACGATGGACAGCAGGGCATGCACAGTTAGATTTCAAAAATCAGAAGGCTGGGAGCAAAAGGTAAAGGTTGTCAAAGAATTTGCAAGCTGTGAGAATCTTGTTGCTGGATGTAACTATGTTGTTCTGCAAAGGATGAGGTAAAAACAGGGGTCTGCTTTTTGCTGTAGTATCTTCTCCCCAGCCCCAAGAGCCAGCAGCTTGGCCCTGAAAGGGTAGCAGCAGGAGGCTCTGCTTTGTAGAAAAATAAAGTAAAATAAAAAAACATACCATGTTCAGGCTAAAAAAAAAAAATGTTTTTAAATGCAGCATCTCTTACCTTGGCTTTTTGCAGCCAGCTGTCTTGTGGCAATGCAATTAGTTTGAAAAATAAAAAACAAACACAAAACCCGAGGGCACCTACAGCCTGCAGATCTGACGGAAGTCTGGAAACAAGCCTCAGGAAACAAAGTAATTCAAGATCTCCTTTGACCATTCAGCGTCTCCCTCCCACTGACAGCATGTTTCCAGTCAGCTGGTCATGCACCATCTATAAAACCTACGGCAAAATATTTACTCTTTTACCTGAACCTGTTCTTTGAGTTTAAGGATAAATTTTCCTGCTCCCTTCCACTTGCTTTGGGCCTGAAACACGCACTCTTGATCAGAGAGAATCCTCTGAGATGGTTTAGATGTGGAGGATTTCTTGTTTGCTGGCTCTTTTGTCACCTCTTCCAAGAGCACATAGTCGCTGGGGTTTGGGTTGCTCAGAATGCTGTAGGAGTATTTGGCTTTGCAAAGAGTCTGTTTAAAAGCAGAAAAGGAAGACAAAATAATAATTTAAAAAAAAAAAAAAGGCATTACTTCGGATTCAGGCTGTGAGGCAGGTTCCTTGCAGTGCTGAGAACAAAAGTCACCTATCTTGCATAAAAGCAGCCTCCACCCTGCACCTTACAGACCCCATGGATGGGAACAGCACGCTGCCCACCTGCTGTATGACGTCCTGAGCCGTGCTGAAGCGGGGAGCCTTGATGACGGTGCGTGGTTGCTCCGGGGAGACATCATGCACCTGAACGAAGAAACTGTCATCCTCCGAGGTGATGGCTGCATCTTCCTTTGCTTCTTGAAAGACATTTCTCTCATTTAAATTCTAGAGAGAAGAACACCACATTCAGCTATTGTGGAACATATCCATTAGTCACAACAGGTCACCGAAAGTTCCCATCACACAAAAATCGGAGACTGCTGTTGCCTTGGCTCTATTTCATTAAATGCAATTCGTCTATATAAAACAGTTTTGACAAGCCAATATTGCTTATAATATATACCTGTGTTTCTGAAATCAGTGCAACTAAAATCTAAAATTTGGAGACAAATGCATAGGACCACATGATGTAAAAACAAGCTCACTGCTATCTGCACCAGGGCTCAGATTTGCAGCCAGTGCTTTGATGTGCTGGCATCACAGGACAGAGCCGCAGCACAACCCTGCGAAGGCAGATTCTAACTGATGCTTTCTGAAGGAATGCAGTGCAGCAGTGACACGTTTGTAGCAGCACGTACTTACTTAAAAGTTTTGCAGTCAGCTGAACTGAGTAGGTTGCTACTTGCACAAACTTCTACTTAGTAATTTTGGCTCCAAATGTTAGAAACAAAAACAAAATACTGGCGCATGTAATAGATCAGTAATTTGTCAGATGGAAGGTTTAGCAAAAGGTGTGTCAAAATAAGCAGACATGAAAACACTTCTGTGTAAATCTGTCCTATCATAAAGCTGTGCACATTTTTTTTTCGATTCTAAAAGATCCCTGAAGACTTTCCATGTATAAACAGTGTTGTGTGTTTCTTTGTCATTTGTGTACGTAAAATCTGTGTGTACAAACGTATATGCACATGTATCGCTGTGTTCCAGCCAATGAGACGCAGCAGCAGCCAAAGGAAATGCCACGTCCTTCATTATTTTAGGCTGTTGTTAAAGATGTAATCATCTTTCTAGGCTTTTGAAGTTCTATAATAGTAAAATCCTTTCTAATTTTTTCGAACAGCAACAAAAAAAGCTGCTGACATATAAACTGATGGTTAATTGTTGTCTGGAGTTCTGCTATCTATGATCCTATGGTTTTAATTATTAATCTTTCTTAATATTCATTTCCCATCATGTCAGAACCTTGACTTACACTGAATTAGAACCACAGCCAGTCACAGCACTAAGCTGGTGGTGTTGAAGCACGAGGCAGCGGTGCAGCACCACGGAGCTGCTACTGGAGCTGAGTGAGGTCGGTGACCCCTCAGTGGCAGGTGCAGGCCCTGTCGCTGTGCTCGCTCGGAGCTCTGCTTGGTTTGAAATGGTGCTCACAGCACGGACACCACTCGCCGAGCAGTGAAGCAAATGCCATGCACTTTTGTCTCCTGCTCCTAACAGCTATTTTTAGCTACCTTTGTAAATAACAGTTTATCTAAACCAGACTTACTTCCTCTCGGGTTTTAAAGATAATTCTTCCGACGTATCCCTCTTCTGGGAACCAACTGTTCAGAAGCTGCACCAGCCCCTCTTCAGGACCAATCACTCTCTGGAATGGTGGTTTTCTGCATTCACTCTTTTCTTTTGATAGAAAACTTTTCTCTTCCATCAGAAAATAGTCTGCAGCACATGACTCGGTGCCTTTGGTGGTAGCCAAGAGCTGAGACAGACCACAATAAACACACAGCAATTAGAATGCTAAATATAAACACTGCATAATTAGTAGTTATAAATGAATGCGAATAAAGAAGCTTTAAGAATCCATAACTATTCTGATAATGTCGGCACGATTTCTATGTGCTATTTATTATCCAGTCATTTCACTCCAGGGTCATGTTCTGTCCTCCTTAGCCCCGCCCCGCAGCTCAGCTCTTCAGACAAGGCGCTCCCATTGAAGCTTATTTCTGTCCCGTCTGGCTGGGCAGGCCAGGCAGCGCGGTCATCAGCCCAGGACAGTACAGCCTTTTCCCTCTGCTGGAATAACAATCCCTGGTGGGTGAAGTGGTTTTTCTATGCATGAACTTAGCCCTCTTTTGCTCTGTATTCCTGTGATGCTCAAGTTCAAAGAGCTGTGCTCTAAGGACAGCCCCCTCACTCTGACAGATTCTTCTGAGATGCCCAAAGATTGCAGTACCAATAGAGAGTATGTTCCAAGCTTAAAAACCCTTTCTCTGAAGCCAGGATTTGGAAAAATTCAGATACTCTGTCTGCAATGCAGAGTAATTGCAATGCAGCGCCACAGTAATACACTTGTAAAGCAACTCCTTGCTGTGATGCTTCCTCACGTGAGGAATGCAGGCAAACGCCACAACGAGGGCAGCGTGGTTCCGTGCAGCCAGAGCCGGCGGTGCAGCGGCAGCCCTACCTGCTGGAGCAGCTGCGCAGCTGTGGTCCCGCTGCTTATGGGGAGAACAGTGAAGGGCTCCGGGCCCGGCAGTCCGTGAATCGTCACTTTGTAAGGCACGGAGGCTTTCCTTTCACCTGTGCTAAACAACTGTTCAGACAACACCCAACAGGTTACTGAACATTTTCAGGCAGGCATATTATTCTCAGATTGCATTAAAAGAAACTAGACAAGTTGTAAGGAACTTAACAGAGCAAAGCTACCAGCTAATACATGGCTCTTACGCTACAGAACAAGAAATTTTTTAAAAAATCTATAGCTTCGTTTTTTCTCCAAACGATTTACGTTCTTCCCTTCTGCCCCAACGACTCCCTAAGGCAGGTGTCTGCACATATTCACAGGAGGATAACGCTGCTGCACACCTGCTGCACGCCCAGCAGCTCGGGAGGTTCCACCTGACGCTGCAGCAGTCAGCAAAATGACAGCATACGTGCTTAAAAATGCTGCAACCCAATGCCCCAGACAAGCTAACATTGAGGGCTATTTTCTTAAAATATACACACCACATCTGTATTTGCATATATACACACAAACCTACATGTATAGATGTGTACACATGCACACATATGTATTTATTCAAATACATATTCCATCTCTTCCTGTAACAGATTTCAATTTTAATCCAAGGGAAACACAATTGTTAGTAGTTTGCATTTTTTTTCTTTTCTTTTTTTTTTTTTTTAATCCCGAATGCATTCCTTATGATTCATGCACAAGGGAATCAGCTCTGAACTTATGTCTCAACCACACTCATTCTCCAGCACAGATATTCTTCTTCCTCTATACCCAAATATACCAAAAGCCAGACTTGGAAGTGCTTTATCCTCCCACGGTTCCAGTGGGATAACCTCACTTACTTCCACTGAAGCCCAGAAGAATTAAGGCACCGAGGTACCTGAAAAATGTGCAGGTTTAGGGGTAATACCTTTGAACAGTCTGGTCCAAGAAGTCTCCAGACCACAAAAGTCATTAAGATAAAAAATACGTGGCATTCACAAAAAATAATTAACTTACCACAGATGCAGGTGTAGTGTTTCCAGAGGGACTTTCTTCCATCCTCCGACTGTTTATGAACAAGCTAGAAATTTCTAGTGCCTCGTTGTGCAGGTTATGGAGCTGGACATGTCTGTAGCCTAAAGAGAAAACAATTTTTTGTAAGTACTTTACCATAGCATGGGACACAAGTCTCAGCAATGGAAAACTCCTATGTGCTGGCTTTGTGCTGGTACTTGCTATATATATAGCATTTAAAGCTCTAGAAAAGTACTGCATTGACGCTCCTGTCCGTAAAACAGCGTAACCCAATTGCTGTGAGCTGCTGAATGGCACACAGAGCTGCCTACCCTTATGTCACTGTAATATTCAAAATATTCATACATGAGATAGCTAAACATTATAGCTATAACATCATATATATATAACAATATATATATATATATTAGAATGAATACAATATTCATTCATACATGATATTAGAATGAAACAAGGACACAGTCTCATGGAGAAATGTGCAGATACATGGCCAGATCTCCTCGTATGCTAAGACTGTTCTGTTGCATTACAGTGGCACAAAGTAAACTTGAAACTTTCTACCATCCTGTGAAGAGCTGCTGGCATTATGGAAGCTCCCGCACGACTGGTGCTTAGATTTTCTCTCACCTTTGTTCACCTTTCTTTCGCCTCTCCTATGCCATAAGAAATATGATTTACCTCTGCCCTGATTGTCACCGGTTACAGCAGTTTCTTTGGCAGAGGGCAAGTAATGAAGGGAAACCACTGTGGTCTTCCTAAGGGAGCAGCAAGTCCTGAGCCGAGTCAAGCTGCTGGGGCAGCTGCCAGCTCCCAGGGAGCATCAGACCAGCATTGCACTGCTGGGGTGAAGTACGCTGCCTGCTCTTTGTTCCCTGTCTCCTCCTGAGGAACGCAACCAGTTGATTAAAAATATCCCTCCGGCAGGATTCAGTCCAGGAATCCGCTGGACCTTTTTGACATAGGATGTTACTACAAACTATTTTACCTCTTTTCAGAGCTTTCAGTGGAATGATTCTCTGAGCTGTTACAGCTGAGCTGTTGTTTTCAACGACTGCAAACCGAAGAAAGACCAAATCCTCAAAGTGAACCCGAAAAAGAAACTGCTCGTTCCACATTGGGTTGAGCGTGTTGCGATGAATGGGCTTGGTCCGGAAGTGGCAGCTGTCCAGAGGCATCCCGAGCACATCGATTTCGATGCACGGACTTCCTGTGCTGTTGCTGGGACACACGTTCTGTCCAGACACGATCTGAAGCCGAGGAGTACAGAGACGGGAATCAGCAGAGTCACTCTTTTCTCCACAGTTCTGAGATAAACATTGCTTTTATCATGTCCAGTTTGCTAGCAGGCTGATTTAATTTCAATGCGTCCCTACTTTTGTAATTACCTGGACAGTAACTTCAGCACTGCTTAAACCCCACATGCCATTGCTACAGTATCTTTCCTCTGAAAAAAATACACTACATATCATGAGTGCAACCACTCCAAGCATTTGAACGTTAATCCAGAAGGAATGTACCAGTAACATAGTCAAAAGGGATCAAATTTTGTTCTCAGTTACTCTGGGGTAATGGCACTGACCTCTGTCTCGCTTTGATGTGCACGACAGAGGAATTAGGTTCGCAATTACTGTGTCTGAGAGACTTTTGATTCCTATGAACCTCAATTTTCTGAAATATTGTTGGGAAGGGACTACTTGGAATACCAACTTTTGCCATAAATCCATGAATAATATATCTGATTATATAACTTCTTTGAAAATATCTTTTTAAATATTCAGCACAGTTTTTTATGTACTTTATGACTTTCCATGTAGCTTCTCAAGTGTTTACAGACGTGAAACATCCAGGCACACATGTAAATTTATGCCATTGTGTAGACGCAGAAAAAATGTTTTCAGGACTGGATTTTGAGAAACATTGTGAAGGAAACAGTGAAAGTAACTATGGATACAAAGCAGTCAATAACATAAAATGAAGATAATCATTTCCTGCATCCTTCCTCGAATTTCTTTTAGTTATATTAACCTTCAGAAGTACACACAACGATTCCAGGTTCATGCAGAAGCATGACTGCAATGTTGGCTTAAGACTGTAGTTAAACATTGTCTATTGCACTATTGCAATCTATTTGGCTGTATGAAATTCCCTTTTAATGTACTTACTGTTAAAGAATATATAGCTGGCTCTTTATTATCAAGATCTCTTTCTAATGGACAGAACTGCTGGTACATTGAACAACTCTTATCCCACAGAACAGGGGGTTTCAGAACATATCCACAGCCACCATTAGCCTCAAACATCGCCGCATTAAGTTGCAGAGGAAGATCTGTGAAAGTAAGGCAGTCAAAACTGACACACAGCAATGGTACAATGGAAAAACCAATAATGAAGACAATGAGGTAAATATCTTTTTTTGAATTTTACTTGTGTACTATCAATTCATGCTTGGTTTTCAGAGAAAGCTGTAGTTTCTGTATCCAATCTATCCAATATTTAGTTATACAAAACTATAAGAACAGTTCGTTCTCTTCCATCTCTTTCTTAGGTCTTCATCCAACTGAAGGACCTGTAAACCTATTCTCTGAGAAATTACCTAGATATCTGCTGTGAACTGTAGAACAAAAAAGCATCCACCGTCCAGCTTTGTAGGCAACCTAATGGATTCTCCTCTGAAAAGGTGAGGGAACACAGCATAGGACAGAAAAAAATGTTTTGACCAACAATCAGCCAACATCCAGCGCTTCCAATAGAAACAGTTCAGCACTTCTTACACTTGAAATTATCTGAAGGGGATAACAACCACTTGAACTGGGGGGGGGAAGGCCTTCAGCAACAGAATAAAAAATAAAGTTGTTGCTGGTCGAGGCACTTCTGTTGTATCAGGAGACAGATCTGCTTGCATTGGCATAAAGTTCCTGAACTCTGGGATCGCTGCACTTAAGAATAAGATTGCCATTGTCAATCAGGTCAAATGCAATTTCACAGTTTGAGGACTTAATTCACATTTAAAATGCATAAAAATTGTGTGTTTCTGACCCATACCATCTGTTTGGTAGTTAAGAGCCACGAGCTGCACACCATGGAGCCAGAAGATGAGCGGGTGTGGATTGGAGGAGTCGATGCGCGTGGCAGCGGGGTACGTCCTGAGGAGCTGGCAGGTGGTGTGCTGGATCAGCTTCTGGGAGTACCGCCTGCACAGCCGCTTGGCAGCGTTCTCGTTCAGGGAGGAGATGTGGTAGCACTTGGGTGTCCTTATGATAGCACTGAGAGAAGCTGGAGAATTGTAAGGAGAACAAGGGTCTTCCCATGTCTGCCGCATCACGTCGAAAGGACCTGAAAAATAAAACAGTACCCTCAACTCATGGATGCAGATCCAGAGACTCCAAGAATTCCATGCTTTCTGTGTGCATACTTCAATCATGGTAGAGAAAGATGATCCTGGAAAATTATACCATTCAGCATAAACATCACATTCCTTCTTACGTGGTAATCCATGAGAGGAAACACAATAAGTTAAGTATTGGGATGATACTGTGATTTAGTACTTAGAGTACTAAAGACCAAACCAAGAGTTGTAGCGTTGGGCTCTGTAGATGTGCATCCCAAAATCTCACATACTCACCCAGTTTCTGGGTCACCTGGGAGACACTTCTCCATTCTTCTCATTCATATATTTGAAATTAGGAAGGGAGGAAAGACTGCAAGCCATCTGCTAAATCTGCTAACAGGCAGTCTACGGAGTTCCGTAAGTGTTAGGGGGCAAATCCAACAAAATACTTATGGATTGGGCACTAGAGTTCTTCAGCTTTAGGTCACTGGCTTCTAGGAGGGAACCAAACCTGTCCGCTGCAGCCAGGTCCTTGGGCTTAAAGAATCGCCAACATTCTTCGAGCCAGAAAATGAGTGCAAGAAAGGGTAGAGCTCTGTAACTTTCTGTCTACAGCATTCAACTGAAAGGCAGGGATCTGGGCTCATCCCTTCTCCGGGACCTCTTCTGTACTTTCCTTTGTATTTCTTTACATCTGTTCACATGCAGAAGTACAATTCCCAAGTTCACAAATTTAAGCAACTGTGGAGTCTAAATATTTTCGAGGTGTAAGACAGGAGTTTGCATGATTATACATTTGTATTTGGCTGAATTTTAGACAACTAAGTCCTACTACAGACACTAAAAATCCTTTTTTGGATCCAGTCCAATAGTCCTGCCTTCTTGTACTTCAAAAATATTGAATTTGTACTTGTACGTCAAAAACATTCATATCTTCTAAAATGCAAACTTTAAGACATATCATTTAAAATTATGTTGGTTTTGAATCATTTATAAATTGGTGTCATTATTTTCCTAATCAATTATTCCTGTTCTCACATTCCACTTCTATACGCTCAACACTTGTTACAACAGTGTCATTGTAATAGCTGCTGCACTAACAAAAAAACATTCTGAAGTTCAATATCTTACACGTTGTAAAGTATTTGATCTTTAACAACTTGGTCTGGTACAGTCATTCCACGTGACATGAAAGAAGATGCTAACTTTACCTTTTCCAGATGCTTTGGCAAGAGTAGCTGACTCCCCAGGGCTTAGTCTGCCAGGATTGTTGCCAAAAATGGACTTCCTGCATTTTCTTTCTTTTCCTCTGCTAGAGCCAGATGGGTTTAGAGTTGACAAGCCTGTTCCCATAAATGTAAAATAAATGAGCCAAAAAACATGACCAAGAGGGCATGACATTTTCCATCATATTTCACATTATTTTTTGAACCATGAATATTCCTGTAATATAGTACACAGGGCAAGCTGTGCATTTTTCTCCATAATTTAATTTTAACATCCTTAGATATATAAATGCCTTTATATATTATATAAGCATATAATATATATGTTTATATATATAAAGTTTGTAGAGCATATATGAAACCATAGATATACAGATATATCTCTGTGATACAACTTCATTTTATTTTTGGCTTGAGGAATGTACTGACTCTGTCTCAAATTACCAAGTGGTCCTAATTAATACTAAAAAATTCTGCAATAACAGTCCCAATATATTCATCCAAAGAGTAATTTCCAAAAAATACCCTTCCTACAGAAGCAAAACGCTGTACAGTAGTGAATATTATGGGATTTGTCTAGGATATGGTACCTATACAATTAAATAAATACAAGAATACAATTTAAAGATATAATGTGGTAGAAAACCCCTTCAGTGCTGTTGGTTAAACAGTTTAACCTCAAGGTGTTTTCAGAGTTATTGTCTGTTTAGAATTTGTATTTCAATGATGAGAAATATGGTAGGTGTGTGAAATCCATTAGGCATTTAATGGCCAACACATACTAGAAGTGGGTCTGGAAAGCTCTACTATAGCTATTATTCAAGTATATGCATTCCAGCAAAATAATCATTAAAATCATAACCTAAATCCCAGTGCAGTAAACAGACTGCATTCCCCTTAAGGTCATTTTCTTTCTGTTGACTTTGAGAGAGCTCATGGCAGACCTAAGTTAAAATCTAAGTCAAAAAGCATGATACTCATTCTGACACACACAGTAAAGAGGTGAGGGATGCTTTTAGAGACCCATGATATATTTCTGATATAAAATATAACAAAGCAAGTACACCATTATTTGCCTAACTGTGACTCAGAGAACGACCCTCATGTACTCCCATCAATTCACACCTGCCTAAATACTGTCTGGCTGTATACCAATGTTTCATCTACAAATGTAAATCACAAAGAGAATACATTGCTCTCTGTTCTACTGAAGTCAAGTCCACAGCTGTAAATTTTCAGGTCTCAATCTTTATGGCATGTCTACGTGTACTTTGTAAAATTAGGCTGATAGTTTCAGTGTAACTGCCTTGGGTTAGAAAAATTTAGTACGTGCATAAATGTTTTCAGTTCTGGAGACTTACTGTCTCTTTAGGCCAAAGCATACACATAAACAATAGAAGATAGTAGAAGCTGAGATCAAGGAATATGAAGCGACTAGAAGAACAAGGAGTTATGCACTATGTGCTTCCAGAATGATTTAATCCCAGTTTTCAATGGATCAAATGGATTTGGCAAGCAAGATCCAGGTTTCAAAATCCTGTTGTGGAGACAGTCACTGAGGAAACAGACTAACCTCATAAATCACCAGAGACTGCAATGCAAAACATCAAGGTTAGCTGAACCATGTGTGGTGGCCACAGGGTAGACTGCAGCTGGGAGTTTTCTTCTAGTCTTTCCCATGGGCATGCTCTGTAAGTGACAGACCTACTCCCAGAGGCAAGCTCCATTTTTCACTTCAATTTAAACTGGGCTCCAAAATATAGTATCACCTATACATAGAATCATAAATTCATAGCATAATGGAGGTTGGAAAGGGCCAAGAAGTCATCTGGTCCAGCTCCCTGGTCAAAGCAGGACCGGCTTAGAGTCCATAATACTATCAGAAGGATGGAGCAAATGTTTCCTATCTCCCTACAGTCACTACGCCATATCCTTTAGGTTACAGAATTTAGTGCCAGACTCTCATTAGACATTAGCATATTACTTTACTGCTTTTAGAGCTTAAATCCAGGAGATGGCAAACTCCTCTGCCCTTCTTATTCTAACCACGTAACAGGTCAAACTGCAATTGTCACCATCTCACCATGTGTTTCTGATCAACAGCAGGTTTGCAGACCCTGAAAATAATTTACAGCACTTCTGTTGGTTGCCATTTATGTTCACCTTAATTTCTATAGAATTTATACCATACTGGAAGATAGTCTGATACAGTGGAGCTGGTAACTGAATTTTGTGATGGTTACCTTAGATGTCTCCCTGCTCAGTGCATTTGGTTGTGCTGATCCTGTTTTACTTAACTTTCCCTACTCGTTGTATACAGATACTCAGTACCAAGCCAACGACCCACAAGCGATTGAGTTATAGCAGTACTGTGCTCAGTACTGAATCAACACAGTAATCTGTGCTTCACCACCTTCATCTTGGGTGACTCAAACGAAGAGACTTTCTTTCTCTTAGATGAGGTATGATGATACCCAACAGACTGAAACTGAAGTTAAATAAAGACCGTAACTGTCTGAAACAACAAGAGCAACAAGAGCAGTGGTGGATTCCTCCAGAGATTTTATGAAAAATAAACCTTTTTTTCTACATATGATGAATTTTGTTTCAACCAAGAAGCACTTTGGAAAGTCCGTGTTACCCAGTAGGCTAGGCTAAGTGAACATAATGATCCTTGTCTTGTTTTACAGTCACAAACCTTCAGAGACATGGACAATTGTAAACAGAATAGAAGTACATGGTGACAGGAGAAATAAAGCATTCACACCATTGATCAACCACTGACACAATGGTTGTGCCCTTGCTATCTCCAAAAGTCTTGCATTTTCTGAGTTGGAGAAGAAAACTGCTCAACAGACCCACAAAATCATGGATCTACCAGCCCTGTTGACATTATTAATGGACAATATTGAGGTAGGACAGTGAAAAAGAGGCATGCACCATGTCTTGTCACCTCCATCTGAGCAAAGGAATAAAATCAGCAGCACAGTGGTTGTGATGTCTACATGTGTTGCAGAGAAGGCTGTATTTGTCTCAAAGGAGGAAACACACATGAGTTTGTTGGAAAACTAATTTATATAGCTTCTATATTACTACTAATTTATATAATAATTTATATTTATTTATTATACTAATTTATATAGCTTCTTTTTTATATGATCATCTGTGAACAGAACTAATTTTTCCAAATCGTTCCATTAATGTACCCTTTAAAGCAAGAAGAAGAAATCTCATCTGGAAAGCAGCTATTTCTTTTCTAAGTGAACTTACATTAAAAACCTGAAATATTTTAAAGATATCACAGATCACCATAACTTCTTTGTGTGTCAAAATGTTTGGAACAACTTAAATTACCTCTGTTTAATCTTAAATATCATTCTTTAAAAGAAAATATTTTATTTGAAAGATATCTTGTTGTACATTTCACTAAAGAGTACCAAATTCAAATTTTTAGAAGTTATTATTGTTGCAGTAACACCTACAACTCTTACAGTCATAAAAGATAATAAAAGAATGTCTCTCAATTTTTCAGCATGTTTATCTTGCCTATTTGACACTATTTTATGTTTGGCTAGCTTCTCTAATCTGATTACAGTTCTATTTGTATAAGATCACAATTTGGCAGAATTTCTAACTTTTCCACAGAGAACCACTCCATTAAAAAGTAGATTTTTCATTCAAAACACTAAACACATCAATAAACAATAAAATCTCAATTTAAAATAATTTATGTATAAAAAGCATGAGCCAAAACATACTGAACCTCATGTTTCAGTACAGAACAAGTAACTATCAGTGATTTGTTCAGTTACTCTCTCTCCTTCTGCTTTGCAGACATTATTCTTCCTACCCTACAAAATAAGACCCTCTTATTTCCTTAACCCTCTCCATAAAGCATGTGTGTGTGAGTGTGCAGTCAGCTGTCCTCAGCCACCCCAGGATAAGGCCGTTTTGTTTTTCTTCTTCCTGAACTTCTTCAGCTCAGTGGTTGGAAAATGTAAGGGACTTCAGAAGGTTTGAGCTTTCTGCATTACCCCACAAATGGCTCCCCTCCTATCCTCTTCGAAAAGAACAGAAAATGCAGGCTGTAGGTAAAAGTGAAACATGCTAAACTGAGATCACTCAAAGAAACGTGATAAGGTCTTCCTGGAAAGTTTCAAGAATATTTTCCTTCCTAGTTTAGTGCCTCTTTATATGGAAATTCAGAGCTCCTCTATTAAAGCTTTCTTTCATCTGTCGTGAAGTAATGAAGCAGTTGTTGAAGCTGTGAAGACTGGGAAATTTCAATTTTGTAAGCATGTTAACATGGCAAGCAATGTATACAGCTTCTCTGCTTTTATTATATAGACCACCAAATCATCAAGAAAAAAGGTCCTCAGCTGCTTAAACATAAAAATGCTTGTACTGACCAATTCAAAACATAAACATAGTATCTCAAAGAATTAAAAGTTTAACACAATAGAACATAAGTTTACTTACCTGGGAACTTTACAGCTTGACAGTAAATGACAAGATCTGATAGCTCTGGGGCTATCTGTCTGCTTTCCTTCTTATTTTGTGGAAGATAGAATTCTTCACCCAGTTCCATATCATAAACCTAAGTGACAATTCCAATAACATATAACAGTAAAATTATCGAATATCTTATTTACATCCTTAAAATAATTTATCTCATTCTTCCTATGTGGTTTGCTGTCTTCACCTAACAGATCTCTGGTTTATGCACCAATACCTGTCACAGATACTGGCACAGCATGCAAAGGCCTCAATCAGAGTCAGTTCCATAAATTTTTACAAAAACATCTGTGTTCAGGAGAAACAACAACTCACTACACAGCAATGTAGTGGTTTGGTTATCTGATGATTTAACAAAAAGTAATGTGGCTATTTGACATCAGAGGACAATACATTAAGCTATTTAGATAAACTGAGATGTTGAAGATTCAGATGAAATTTTCAGTTCCACTGATGTCAATTGATACTAGACATCTCAATAACACTCAGGATTAGGTCTTTCACAGACAGCACCAATATTTAAAATTTTAAGCCAAATGACCTGCACATACAGTAACCCCTAAAAACTTTACTTGAACAGTATACTGAATGTTCTATTTAATTTACATATTTTCTCCAGTGTGTTTTCCATGCTTTCTACCTTTATTAGTCTTCATTAAAGTACATTTGCCATCTGATGTCTCAGTTACCTAAGCTGTGCAAATCCATTTGAAGCTGGTTATGTATCAAAGTGTGGCTGAGAAGAAAGGGGGAAAAAGAAGAATTACCTTTCCTTTATTACTGTAAGTAGCACAATCAGCCTTCTTTATTCTTTTGGCAGTCTCTTCATTGTATTCAAACTGCAGCTTATCACTTGGTAGTTTATTCTCAGGTCGGTCATCAAGAATGTTATCTAAAAATTAACGGGATTTGAATAAACATAAAGCCAAAAATTTCAACTGGACATTTAATTTGAATTAACAGCAGTTGTGGATAGTGCTGTGAATCTTATCTGAATAACCAGGTGATAGAATAATGCATTTACTGGTCAAAGCATTCTCTTTTAGTAGTAAATTTCTACTTCACAATTTTAATGCTGAGCTTCGGTTAATATATTGCACTTCTTTAAAGCCCATCCTTTTGTGCTCAGAAAATGCTTTAAAAAATTATTTAATGGATTAATGTTATTCTACAAGTTTGCTACGTGGAAACAACTAATATCCCTGAACAACAAAGAACTGCTCAACTCCAAACACAATTAGCCACACCAAACGTACATATCTTTGTACAGGAAGTTTTGCCTTTTCTCTCCTTACATTCACTGTGCACAAATGTTTTTTACACCTATAGGTATTCCTCTTCAGAGCTGCATATTTTTCAGAGAATAATACACTCATTAATTGGTCTTTCTGGATCAAAATACTGTAATTGACACAAAAGGAATGGTTTTATTTTACTCCTGATATTCCTGATGCTTTGACCATATTCTTTCTTTGCATAACCAGTGTTGCACATGCAGCCTTCTAACATTTCTTGATCAGTTAACAATGCCATACAAAAGTATCTGATTGTATTTTTAATATAAAGTAGAAACTATATATTCACACGGTCATTTTCAACAGGCTGGAGATGCAGTGCGGATTTCATGCAGTTAAAATGCTCATTCAAATGGCCTTTACCTTCCTGGCTGTTAGGAGCAGGAGAAGCATTAAGGACATCAGCTACAGGGAAACGGAGTCAGAGAGGGAATAAGAGTAAAGGAAATTAAGATTTACAGCCAGAGAAATGAAAATTAAGTGTCAGTTGTAAAACTATTAGCCTTACGCAAACCTAATTACCAGTGAGGAAAATAAAACTGAAAATCTTTTAGAAGGTTTACAGACTATTATTTAGATTAGTTTTGCCAAAATATCAACATAAATAAAAATCCCCCAAAATAATAATTCTAATAAGGCAGTAAACCATGCCTCAGATTCCCTCGTGTATTGCAAGGTGTGAATATCTCTTGATAGCTTCAAATTTTTCAAACCTTTTCTTAACGAGAACATTGCTTAAACATCACTTACTGCCATTAGCTTGCAACATTTTCCTGGCAAACATGCTAATAGCCATCTAAGTTTTTCACAGCAATATTATCTATGCTCTCTCCAACCTGCTCCATACAAGGAGAATATTCAACGTAGCCAGCTAAGCCAACTTTCTAGCAAAAAACAGCTGAAAGCAGCACCAGAACTAAACTCATACATTTTCTATTAGTGGGAACAATACTGCTATCCTGCAAGCAGCAATAGTCAGATCCAGTATACATTAAGTTTTTGACTTTTTTGTTTTTAAATCATTAACACAGAAGCAAGTAATGCAAAGAAAGAAGTCTTGTGCTGCAGGGTGTGCTTAAGCCTCATGTCCTCTGAACATGACATCTAGATCTTAAGCAGGTACCCATTAGATTTAAGGGTTTAATAAGTGAACTATTTTACAGTTTAGCTAGAAGAACATGCCCAGCTGCATCCATCTAGCTCAGTATTCTGTTTCAGACATTGGCAACAGGAGATGCTGTATAAAGAGAGCACTAGGCATGGTTCATTTCCCTTGAACCATCCCAACATTCACAATTGCTGAATATTTCAGCAATATTGGACCACATGTTTCTAGATATAACTTCTGTTTAATATCCTGTCCATGATTTGTTCAATCCTGTTTGGGATCTGCTGATACTGTTTGCCTCCACAACTTCTTGTTGCAGTAAATTCCCAATGTTTACTACCAGCTGCAAAGAACAGTACTCTTTTTCACCTGTTTTAGACCGATCTACTTGTACTGCTGAGAGCCTCCTAGACCTCGTAACAGTCCTGCACTCCCTTTTATCCATCAATTAATCATTTAGTAAACATTCTTGAAATCAGCCGTAGGTGCTCCTCTCTACCAGCTGAAGAATTCCAGCCTTTTCATACTCCAGCAGGGCCACTGACCATTCCATTTACTTTCTTGGTTGTCCTTCTCTCTACCTCACCACTCTTTCTTGAGATCTGGAGGCAAGAACTGGATGCAGAACTCAAGATGTGGCACACCAAGGCTTCATAAAGAAGCAAAAAGATGCTTTGTTTTCGGTACTGTTTCTGATGACCGACAGTATTTTATAGGCTCTTTCAGCTGTCACCATACACCTAGCTGAGAATTTCAGAGAACTTCAAATACCTCTAAGATCTCCCAAATGGTTACTGACAGTGTAGAGCTTTGAATCATGTAAGCAAGGTTTATTTTTTCCCTTATATTTATTATCTTGTATTGATCTACACTGAAGCACATCTGCAAATTTCTGTCCCTTAATCAGTTTTGTGGCTCATTTCTGGAGTTATTTAACAATGTTGGAGCATTTAACTAACCAAAGTGCTTGATATGACTTACAGCTGTTGCTGTTGTCTCATAATTCAAATGCACTGTGATCTACGTTAATATATTATCTGAAAATTATCAAAATAACAAAAAATAAAAAATACAAAAAATAACAAAATGAAACTAAAATTGGTATTTCAGGGGTCTCAGGATTAGACAGCAACCATGGAAGGTTTTGGAGAATCTGCATCTTAGATTAATGGCAGTCAAGCAGACTCAAAGACTAAGTCTGTTGTGAACCTTGAGCTTTCAGGTGTCTCAACTCCTCAGAAAAGACAATATGGGTGAATACAGATAGAGTACACTAGGAAGATAATCATTTTTTCCATAATTAATGATTAATATGAAAATAATCCACAAAGACTAAAATTTAGCAGACATTGTACAGTTAAAACATCAAACATCAAATGGTTGGAGTTAAACTCATATTTGAGTCCTCTACGCTGCACTGAAGTGCCACTGAGGACATTTAGTACATCCCTCTCTCACAAGGTAAGATCAACTTACCTATATCATTGCTGAACAGGAATGACATTTACGGGTCTTATTGCTACAGTTCCCTAACAACAGCAGTGTAACAAAGAAATGTATATTGTTACCATCAGAGAGAGATTCATAGTCGTAGTCATATTCATCCTCCTCATCTTCCTCCTCTTCATTGGTAGTTGCTGGGTTGCTAACACCGTTGCTAGCTTGTGCTTGCATATGCGCCAGCTGGTGAGCCTACCACAACAGAACCACTTATTAAATTACTGGGAAGTATTTTTAATAAACAAAAGAGTTTTCTTCACTGCTTTCAACTTATTATTTATATGGAAGTACACAATACAAATGAAACACTATAGTATGAAGCTATAGCTAGGTTTCACTGCTTGCTGTTAAGGAAGGACCATACCTTTTGTTTCAATATATCCACTGGTGTTTGATGGGCTTTGAGCTTCTTGTTTTTAAGCAGGATTTTTCTTTTCAGTTGGCCGGGTGAAGGAAGCATGGGGTCATCAGAAAAGTCACTCTCAAATAAAAACTTTGTTACCAGCTTATCTCCAAATACATTCTGAAATATTGAGAACGCGATATATTACGAAAGGATCCCAAGGCAAGTGCTTAGATTAATTTACCACAACTTATGGCCTACCTTGAAAATTTCAGCCATCTTGCGTTGCTGAGGTAATGAACAGTGGTTTTCTATGGATATAATAACTGGCATGTCGGAGGTGATAAATGCATTGCGATCAATAGCTTCAACCACCTCCTATGAGAAAGAAAGGTCATTGAAAGAATGTGACTATTTTGCAGCATTCCCTTAACTTACTTTAGTTAAAAGCAGATAAAGGAAGGCATGTTTTCCCTTCTAAGGAGAAAGAATCCACAATTTGTTTCTGTAACAAGCTCCTACAAATCAGCCTAGCATTTTCTTATAACAGAACTGGTAACAGTTACCTATAGCTTTGTTGATACACACAGACCAAAAAAAAAAAAACTCTGGTAGATTTTCTACAAAAACTAATTTGAAAAGAATATCATTTACAATAAAGGAGTTCATGTCTGAAGTAGCACATCATATTCTATTAGGATGTAGCCTATTAGGACTTGTATTTTTCTAGTACAATTTTTTTTACCTTGTTAGAGAAAAAAGTACAGATCTCATTTTCTTTTTCCTTTTTTTTCCTATACGAAATTACCAGCATACCTTGAAAGAGATCTTAGTAGTGAGAGTGTGCCCATGATAAATGATAGGCATCCCATCATCGCCATCCCAGCAGTCCAATTCTACACTTCTACAGCCTTGTAGGAGAACCTACAATGCAATTGAACAGCGTTAGCATGTAGGAGCCACAGCCTCATATCACCAAAGCAGAAGACAGACACTGCAGAGGGAAACGAAAGCCCAGGGATTCAGAAAAAGAGCTGGAATGAGCAGTCTCTGCGAACACAGCCCACAGAAGCTACACTCCCCAGCTAACTACATTCCCTAGTAGGAAAATGATGAAAGCATGTATGTTCTTAGGAGAAGTACTACAAAGCTTGGAAATTTCTGGTATTTTATAGAACACATGGTATCTGTTTGCAGAAAGTAGTTCTTAGTGTATACCTCCATGTCCTGAGGGAGGCAAACATTTCTGTATTTCTACCTGCAAAAGCAGCTGGGAAGTAACATAGCAATTTATTCCAGGTTGTTAACATGACAGCTTATGGCCACAGCATCTGCAGCTTTCTTGCTGCTTTTGCTTTGGGATATTTTGCTGTTGATAGCTTTTTAAATAGAATAAGGTCTGAAAATAATTTCTAGTGAAGAGCTTCCATGAGCTGTGCGCATGGCTGGCACACTGCCACTCCTGTGGGAGCCAGGGACACAGAGCCAGGACACACTGCTCCCTCTCTTCTGGGACAACCGCCTGGGGGACAGGCAGAGGCTTTCCTGCATCATGCATATTTCAGAGCCAGCTGAGCTCTATCTCGCTTCCAATCTATTCCCAATACAATACTCACATCATTTGGTGCGGTGATATTATGGGAACCTCCTTTGCAATTGCATTGTTCAACACCATTGTGTTTTTCAGGCTTTCCTAACACAGCTTCACCCCTCTATGTTAGAACTCCAAGTGAAGTGGCACATGGGACACCAGACGAGCCCTTCCCAATGGTGAGTCACTAACATTTAGAGTAGTGAAAACAATACTCACAGGAAATGCGATGCTCGCTCTAGCATTTGGTAAATATACAGGCACACAAATATATATACATGCACACAAACAAACAGAACCAAATACCCTAGGGAGAAATTGCTCTTTTCCTGTTCATCACCAACCAGGCATAAAGCCTAAAACTCTAGAATATTCCTAGAAGTAATGTTTTCAGAGGCTATAGTTCCATTTGAAATTAGCCTTTGCGGTGCAATGTACAATATTTGAATAGTATTTGTGACATCTGAATGAACTAAAATATTAGATCAGTCTTTCCTGTGGGAAAGTCTAAGTTTAGTAGGTTGGGTCAGACCGACTGGTGTCTAGATGCTATGAATTTCAAACTAAGTTCCCTTTCTTTCTTTCTTTCTTTTTTATTTTTTATTTTTTTTTTGTCTTAGGAAAGGCATTTGAACACAACTGTGCTTATGGGCAGCTTTCCCACACATCATGTTTTCCAACTTTTTACAAGCAAGGTCTTAGAACATTTAAGAGTTACAAACCAAAAACATTAAGTTTCAGCACCAGCTAGTTAAACAAACATGTTCACGTTGAAAATGACACAATGATGTAACCCTGTTTACCTGGCTGTAGAGCTCCACTGAGGATTCCCCTTTAAGCTGATGGCCAGTAAGGTAGGTATTGTGGGAAGATTCGATGTAGTAATATGACAGTGGAAACTGCAAGTCCTCAGCATTCTCTTGGGACTCATCATTTTTGGAGGCAAAGTTGTCTTTATCCATCAAAAACCTACGTGTGAGCAGATGTCAGGAAATTTTATACTGTGCAGAATATTTTGTGAATGCCACGCACACATAAATACGCTGGTGTCATCTTGCATATACATGTATATAAATTAACAATTACCTTGCAAATCCTTCAAAAGATAGCAACCCCTGCTGGCACATATTCACACTGGGTTCAAATTTCTACAAGGAGGAAGAAATTTAAGAGACATATAATAATTATTTTTAGAAATACTGCTTTTTCATATTCTCATTTTTCATATTTTTTCATATTTTCATAGTGTAGTTTGCACATGAACTAATCAGTTAGGATAGCTAAAATCAGGCTTTTTGTGGATAAAGTAGTTAGGTGTTTGCAGAATACTCATGCTTGTTTTTAAAATCAGTAAACAAGCAAATTAAGCCATTAATTGCAGAATCATAGAATTGTTCAGGTCGGAAGGGATGTTGGAAGGTCATCTGATCCTATCTCCTGTTCAAAGCAGAGCCAGCACTTAAGCTGAGATTAGAAAGGACCTATAACCACGTCTCCTGTTCCTATCTATTGTGTTCAAACAAAGCACCATGTCAAATTAGGGATTTGTGATGCTACCTTGACGTTTCTTTAGAACTTCTGTCTTTTAGACTTTGCAAATCTATGTTACATGTTATTAGTTCAAATATTCAATTTTTAACCTTTGTTAATTGCTAAGTGGGTGATTGGTTTTGGATTGTATTAATTACACCTTTGGAGGAATTCCATATTTTCTATTTAATTTTTAATCACTTTAGCTATTGTATATGAGGGAATAAAATGTCCATATTTGCTTCTGGAAAACAACTCTGAGAGGGTGAATGCCTTAGGGGCTGTTTTTCTGTTTTGCTTGGTTCTGGTTTCTTTTTGTAGTAAAATAAAAATATGTGGAAACAATATTTTTTTAAGTTACAAATGAGGGTCTATCAAAGGTGATCACAGACCATGAGAAAACAATGCGCAACCAAGAATACGTTTCCCAAATGTTTGTGTCCCTTCCCAGGTAAAGTATATATAGCAAAAATGAAAACCCTGTATATTTGCATGACTTTTTTTTCTTTTTATGGGTGTATATATGTGGACATCTGCACAATCTTATAGCTTGCAATAAGGACAATATTAAATTTTAGAATTCTCAAATGGAAACAAGAACTACAAAGTAAAATATCCCATGTCTTTGAACAATACTGCTGGGCACACTTACAGGGAAAGCAGAAGTAACAAGGCCCCCGGTGAAAGGAATCACAAGATGTTTGTGTTACAGACCTGGATAATACTGAGGATTTCATCATAAGTGCAGTGCTCTCCTTGGCAATTCACTAGGAAGTCATTTAGTTGCTGGATGCCCACGCCAAATATCCCCAGTGACGTGCTTTCAACTCCAGTACCATTAGTTACAATGCTGGCAGCAGCAATAGCATCAGATATTTGCCTCTGGTTATCTGACAGCTGCTGCCTACTCTTAATGAACAAACCAAGGTCTGAAACATTCCTAGTCAACAAATCTATTAAAAACAAATAAACAAATGAATATCAGATATGTAATTAGGTACATTATATAAATTGTATAGACTGGAATTTAACATAATATTTCATTGTAAAAATATTAGAGTATCTTAATGGACATTTTAGCACTAACACAGTAAATATGAACAGAACCATCTTGTTTCTATCCACTAATAAGAGAGTGTTAAGTGTGTGCATAAAGCACTGGGAGCGGACTACTGTAAGTGATCAATTGTTATAAACAAAATCCTGGAATGTCTAACAGGGATCCACAGTCTCTCCCACTGTCACCCAGGGCCCTCCTGTTTCCTCTCATAACCACGTACAGCCTCAAAGCCTTTCCTTTGCAGTGTGCAATCCCACAGCCCGCCTGTGTGATCAGACTTTATCTTCTTCCAGTCCCACATGCCAGTGGTATTGTACTCTCCCCACGGGCTGCTTGGCAGAAACACTGCTTTCTTTAAATGTGAACAAAGCTCCAGACCTAGATTATAGCAACTGGGGAATGTAAAGAGGGACAGAGGTTTCCTTCCCCCTTGTCCCACATAAAGCAGATCTGGGCAGCCAGATAGGAAGAAAACAACCAGACAAGACACAGAACACAGTCTTTTCCTTTCTCATCCCTATATTTGCTCACTGTTTTAGCCCTATAGCAGATTCCAGAGCTCCCGCAATCAGATGCTCTCTTTGTTGGGCCCAGCCTCTCAGCAAAAAGCTTTTTGCCTCTGCTATATCAGTTACAAATATATCTGGTTAATATAAAGCAGGAATACTTTTCTTCATTTCCGAACAAAGAACCTGTCTCACAGCCAGCTAACCAGGCATTACTGGAGGTATGGCAACAGTCCTGTACTTGAATTTACAATCGATTGCCCTTTATGAGACTGACTGAGCGACATTTTCTTGAGGCCAACAATTTAAGCTGCTCAGCAGTCTAACAGCTGTCAGTTGCGTTTTCTTTTTAACAAACCTAAATCAGGTTGGAATCCAATGTTGTTTTCATCAATCTTCAAATTCGTATAAAGTGGAGTAGGCTCTAAACCAGATCGGTTGCAAGGCACAGCATAGACATCAAAAAGGTCCTTAAGATCTTTGCGGCTACGGACACTGCAAAAAGAGTTGAAAAGTTCAATTTTTGCTCTTTTATAAACTTCAATGAAAGAGATCAATACAGGATAACTATGTATTTTACCTGAAAGATTTGAAGAGCTCCACAAATTCCACAAAAGTCATGTTACTATCAGAAACCATGAAGTTCTGAAACCCCTTCATGCCTCCTTTAACTCTGCCATGCCAGCTACTGCTGCTCCATGTGCTAAATCAGAAAGAGACTGCTATAATTTGGTAACATTAAATTTCCACTTACTGAAATACTATGCACTACTTTAACAGTAAATAAAGCTGAATGTTATAAGATTTATAATGACAATTGTGCTTTCTTGTTTTATAAAGACTATTCATTTCCCTCAAGACAACTGCAAACTTTACCAGAATGATTAATGTATATGCATGCTATTTAAAACTCTTCCATGCGCAAAAGGATCTGATGCAAATAGCACAAATGAATGCATTCTCATTTTTTCTTTGAAGAAAATAGTGCCAGCATTCTTGTAACACAAGCTTTAAAAAAGCATGTTCTGCTGCTTATGAGATTCACTGAAGATTTGCAAGGGGAAAAACAAAAAGGATTTAGAATTCCTGATAGATCTGCACTATCCAAATAAAACAATAATATTACGAGTGGACACAAAATAAAACCAAATATTTTCCTCATGCATCTAGGGTTTCTTGTATCTAGGAGAATTAAAGATGCAGATTTTAAGAAGAATAATCCTTCCCCTAGCACTCAAGCCTCCTTAGTTCCCAGCCAAGTGGGCTTTCCATATACTTTCTGAAAACAGTTGGGATGATCATCAGATACCTCAAAGACAGGTCAAGCTACAGTCCTCTTCTTCGTTTAGGCTGAGACAGTAGCCTCTGGAGGCCCTTTCCTTCTAATGATTTCCTCCTTTCAGCTTCTTGGACTGAAGGAAGGAAAGCAAACTCGAATTTCTTGAGTGCAAAGGGAGAAAATAATCAGAGAAACAACTAACTGCTTGGTGTTTAGTATTTTAGTTGACCTCAGCTAATACCAGGCCAGTTTCTTTACAACTGCAGTTGTTAACCTAAGTTGTGCAACTGAACGAAGTTTTTGAAGCAGAACAACGAGTTTCCAAAAGCTGCATCCCAAAGTCTTCAGGCTACTAACAGGACTTACATAAGTAACTGCAGTCAGTCCCCTGCTTGAACTATTCCTTGAGCAGTATGAACAAGTTCTTAGTGAATTTCAAGTACTAACTTGCAAGGGTATCAGCCAGACAGGCTGAGTTCTGGATCCCCTTCCTGCGCCTAAACCCCAATGACCACACCTGCATGACCACCAGCACCCAGCAAAGGGAGGCTCCTAAACAGCCAGTACAAGGATCAAAAATTGTCCAGTTCAAACCAGAGCTCCAGAAGTTGCAGTATTTGTTTAAAAATACAAGACTAGGTGACCATGTGTCAGACGTTATTGCTCCATAATATACAAATCAACAAATCCATTAGTCTAGGAATTCTGCCATCAGGTTCAGTACAAACAGTTCCAACAGCTGTGACGGAAAAACAGGACCAGCTTGCTGTCCAGTGTCCCTAAAGACATTTGCAGTCCCCGGAAATTTGTGCTACGAGCAGACTTCTTTTCAGATAAATGCCCTAGCTGAGATTCCTCAATTCACTCCTGGCCTGGGATGGATGCATCTAGTTGAAAACAGCATGTGATTTAAAGTATTAAAAAATACCATCTACTTTATTTGATAATGTTCAATTTGTTTGACATCACTATGGCAAGTACTGACATACTGCATATAATTTTGGGGCTAAAATAATTCCTAACATTTTTATCAGACAAGAAAAATAAACCATGATGAGGAAAGTCTCTTGACTCCTGAAAACAGACTGGAACTGTAGAGTACTGGAGGGAAAACCAGCAGCAGATGAGAAAAGCTCAGCATGGCTCCAGATTTGATCCCTAAAGGTTATCTTCCACAGTAATTTCACAGGTAATAAACAAAAGATTGTTACAAAATGAATAAAATTACATTTTAAAAAAAAGCACCAAACAAGAAAAGCCCACTACCACCAACCATCAAAACTGCATAAGTAGCAGCAGTCTAGATTATACCTCTGTATACAGATAATGAGGGAAAAACTTTACCCTCTCCACAAATAAGTCCTCATCTCTGATTTTTCGTATTCTGCTCTATGTTTCCCAGTGGCGTTACCACCCTTTCCCCTGTTCCCACCTTACAGGCAGCACTAGATTTCCAAACAACTTGAGAATTTGCTGCATGTACATCCACTTCAAAAGAATGACAGAAAACAGCTGCAGGCCAACTGCGTGTGGAAATTATCTGCACATCTGGATTGTATAAGGATTTGTTTTCAATGCAAGTTGTTTGCAAGGAGGTGAGAAATCTCTGTGAACTATATATGTAAAAATACAGTTCTTCATTCTCTATGTGCAAGTACTATTGTTTAAAATGTACAAAAGAAGTCAACTCCTCATTTCAAATTGCTATCAATAAGTATTATTTTTCTCACTCAAAAAAGTTTGCTTTTATTCAGAGCTTCTCACATAGCAGAGACATGGACCTAAGTGACTGGTTAGGGAAAGTTATTTTTAATGTATATATCATACAAAAGGAGAAGGAACCAGAAACATTTCATGCTCTCCCCTTCCTAGCTCTGCACTGCACCTTTAATCATTTGTTACCAGCTAAGATTTCTGCGCTGCAAAGGCTCTGTGGAGCCTGGTGGCACCCACTCCAGAATAACCTCCTGCAGGTTCTAATGTGAAGGGTCCCAGCAAGTTTGGGAGAGCTCTACCAGTGACACTGTGGAGTCTCCAGACAACTTTGCCAGGAAAAATCTGTAATAGCTCAGGGAGGCCCAGAGTGCTAAGCTGTATAGAAACCCAGGACTGAGAGGATTTAAAAGAACATTAGCTGCCCTTCCCCTGGGAATGTGAGCTTGCAGTTGAGCCTTTTAATCTTATTTACAGAACAACTCTTTCAGTATAAAAAACAAAAAGCAGATTTGCAAAACAGAGAAGCATTCTTCAGAGGTAGTATTTCTTCAGTTCAATATAAAATATTGCTCCAGTCCTCGAAAAACAAACAAAAAAACAAACAAAAAATACCCATAAATGTCTCACAGAAATAAATCCAAGTCTGGAATGTTCATCCCGTGGTTGTGTATGACAGTGAAGAACAAAATGTAAAGAACACAGTAAGAGTCTCAGAAAGCAATATTAAAAAGAGAAACAGCCAGCTACAGAAGCCCACAGGTGGCTCTACCACTCACTTCCACTGCTAAATCTAACCATTTAAATGTAAAAAATTCCTATGGAATAAATCAAAATAAAATCACTACTCAAGACACGTCTCTTCAAAAATAACGTTCTACCAGAAGCAGTAATCTCTTCCATTATTTACTGCTGCTCCCCTGGAAATCCCAATATTCATACTCATACATACACTCATGTTAAAAGATACTGGAAAATCTCTGTTGACACCGTCTTCTAGTATGTAACCACGTACCATCCACAACCCTAATATATTATCCCTGTTATATTATTACTATTACTTCTACTACCATTGTTACTATTTATAGAATTAATACATTACTGCATTATGTCATTGCACAGCCACAGCACAACTTTTGCTGCGCCTAAGTGACAGCAAAATAATGAATGCTAAAGGAGGAGAGAGAGCGAGCTGTAAGGAATGAAGATTTCAGAATTGTTCCTCCAATTGTCTGAGAAAGTACTGGAATCATCACCAGGAATAAAAGCAAGAGCTGATACTTCCCCATGAGTATTTCCCCCAGAAATGATTTGTTGAGTTTCTTCATACAGAGATGTCTGTAACAATTTTTTGGAGACAATCTGGAGAAAGAATTAAGCTTGTGGAGTTTTAGGATGCATTCCAATTTTCTGTTGTAATTGACTCACTAACTGAAGCATGCTGGACTGCCACAGATTGTCTACAAAGCAGTCCTCAGATTCATGGTATTTCAGCTTAAATGTCCTATGTTGTGCTACAACGTGCTTCAGATGTCTATCAAAAAATTAATAGCCTTTCTAGTGTTGCTTTTGTCAGATTTTGTCAGTTTGGCAAGAAAAACACATCTGATTGTAATTTTCTTTTTAAATCAAAGCATTGACTTTGTCCTTACCTCGACTGACTCTTGCTTGAAGGCATTACAGGAGAGGAGACTGGCCTGGCTGGTGAGGACATGGCAGCTCCTACATTAGGTGATCCAGATGCTGTCAGAGAGTGAGCTCTTCTTGATGGCAGGGTGTTAGATGGAGAAGCATTAATAATAATATTTTGATCTAGGAAGAAAACAAAAGTTTGCACCACTATTACAGCTTCTGACCTAATAAAAATGATTTCATCCGCGAGCCCCATGCCCTAATTAATGCTCAGTAAAACACTACAGGGACGTAGATTTGTCAAGACAGTCAAAAAGATATATTCTGAACAATGTTCATACATGCATTTAGTCTGCATTCATATATGCATTCAGAAAGGTAGCGCTACTGAATTAAATCTAAATGAAAGAACAATCATGAACAAAAAAAGAATCTCATTTTAAAACTTTGTGACATTTGGAAATTCAACTGCAAAAGTAGTTTCCTATTATAAACATAAGCATATTTGACACTGTAAAAAATGTCTGTATAAAAAGATTTTTTGCAATACCCTGAGAAAGTATTAAGTACTGAAGCTGTGTACGTACCTGACTCTTCTTGTTCATCAATATCTTGAGGATCTGAACCACTTCTGTTACGATATTCCTTACAGCTTTTTGCCTTCCGAGTTGCCATTTCATCATCAGTGGCCTCTCCACTTTCACCCTAGAAATGAAGTGAGCATCACAACAAACATCCCAAAACCACTACTGTTTCATTCTTTATCAGTGCCATCTGTTAACAAAATCATGAGATGAATCAGCTATTCCTTATGAAATAATTTCTGTAAGGCCAATAACTGTGCTGCCAGTGAAACCATCCAAATAGAAAAAAGACAACTTAAGTATGATGAAGGATATAAATGACTGGGGGAACATCAGGTGTTACCTCAGTTTGACATCTCACAGAAGACAACAATAACTGTCTCTCTCTAAATTGGTCCAGCTGGTTTTACACTATTGCACTGGGGTACAGCATATCTAAAGAGGATGGATCTTGTCACCTGGATTGCCCCTACCTGTCCAGTAAGATCATGTGGACAGCACTGAGCTGCTAGCCCCTGCATTTTTCTCCTTTCTGGCTACTGCTTAACGTGCTTGAGGCCAGACAAAGAAGGGAGACTGTTCCAGTCAGCCACATACATCTTACCACACACTAACCTGAAGGAGAAGATTTGTGGTGGTGTTTTCAGCAACATGAAATCAAAAGGGAGCAAAGAAACTGACTATAGCCTCCAAATGCTCGTTACTACTTTTGTTCTTAACAATATTATACCTCTTTACTGAGGTATCACATAAAGTTCTTAATAAGATTCTGTTAGTCCTGTACTAGTCCCAGTGCCTACATGCCCTGAGAAAAAAAAATCAAGCATGAGAAAAGAAACTCAAATTAGTGGAAAACAGCAAACCAAAAAAAACCCCAAAACTGCAATAAACAGTTTTGAAGTTATCATCTAGCTTTTCCCGAGTTCAGAATACAGCTAGGTACACAGTAAATGTAGGAAGAAGACAAATCAGCCAGATAAGTAACAAAATACATGAATACCCTCATGAGTACTTTCTTCTTTTTCTTAGCTGCAGTTATTCCCAGAGTGTTGTTTCTCTGTACACTAGGTTTCTCAGCGCTTTTGGTCAGAGTTCCTGGGGTTGTGTTTCTTGCACTCCATCGTCTGCCTCCAAAAAGTTCAACTGCCTGAGCCAAGGTTGGGCCTTCAAACCTTCCATCCTCCTACAAAGATTCTCAGCATTAATGAAACAAGGAGAATAACTGCCAAAGAACAGACACGTTTTCTTAAGCTAAAACACAGACATCTCTAAGGAACCAATGATAGGCATAACACCAAGAGCAGGAGATTTTTAATTACTGCATGAATGCAATAGGGCTATTTTGCTCACTGTCTCTTTCTTTTTTGCCCCAAATCTCAGCACTCATTATTTCAGTACCATTTTCATGTACAGTCATTGCTTTCTCTTTAATAAAATAATTATTCCAGAACTCTGAACACACGAAGAACAACACAATAAAAAAGATTTAACTTAAATCTACCAAAAACATGCACCACTTACGAAACGTTATGTGGAGAACCAGATCTTTTTCACTTAAACTGTGTTACAGATTTAGAGATTTGGCATTCACATTTAATCTTAGTTTACTTATAACAGAAACTAATTGCATGACATTACATTGTTGATATCTTTGAACATTTCTCATGTAAAATCACAGCATCTTTTACCTGGTAAAGGCTGACATACTGTTTCCGTAGCCACTGTAATCTTTGATCAGGGAATCTCCTCATTTTTCTTACAGCTTTAGTCAATTCCAACAATCCATCATAGAGCATTCTGGCAGTATATTTTGGAGCAACAAAGTGCAGCAACTTATTATCAGTAGTCTGAAGTCCATAAAGTAGTGTTATACCATTTTCTTCAAGGGACATATTACACAGTTTATTCTGAACACACACAGTGTGCATATCTATGCCAGAGTGTCCCATATACACTGCCTTGGCTGAAAACAAATCCAAAAAACCTTCCACCAGTCCATTTAGTCCAGGATTGCCAAGAAATTGGTATTTACCAAGTTCAGCAGTATTACCCAGCACACTCAGTTTTGCCTTAGCATTTGCAGGGCAAACTGTTGTGGGTTTTGTCCAAGTCAAAGTACTGTTGTCAGGCTGAAGCTGAAGAAAGCATCGTGCTGAAAGATGTGTCTCCTGGTCATAATGGATGACAGTCGCTCCTTGCAGCATGAACTGGTGGACGTCAGCTCTGATAGACAGCACGTACCAGGGAATGAGTTCTATGCCATGGCAGAAAGCCTTTTGCTGCTCTTCTGTTGAACTTGTGTCCCACTCCTTCAGCTGCTCAAATATATCACTTTCAGAATCTGAAAGATCTCCAATTATAAATCTGCATGTGAACAAAGATGAGGGACTTACATTTGGTTTTGTACACTCACTTTGAACCTAGTTAAACATGATTCATGTGCTGACTTTTGCTATGACTTATTTAATTTTTTCCCCTACAGTTTAAATTAAAGAGAATACAGGGACTTGCAGGAAGATCTGCAGTTTTTACACTCTTACAATTTATGTTACTGCAACTTGGAATTAACAGATGTTTCTACAATTAATTATAACTCCAGTAACAATACAATTATGTTTTCTTAGAATTTTCCAAGGTGTAAGGAAACTGTTGATCATGGCCTGAACTGGCGATTGAGCACCTGGTGAAGGGGTGTGGCTGGCCTGGGGAGGCAAATTGTTTGCACCTGTGCTCCTCATGGACCAGAAGGTGTGGACCCATTTAAGGGCCATTTAAGGGCCAGACACAGAAGAGAGCACAGCTCTCTCTCTCTCTGAGATCTGCTACTCGTTGGGGGAAGCGTCGTTTTGGTGGGAGATCACTGTTGTTGGTTGCGTGAGTCAAAACTTTTGTGAAACCTTTGTGTATGTCCATTCTTAAAATCTATGATACTTTGCCTGGGATCACAGAGAACCCATCTGAAGCAATTTTGCTTCTTCATTTGCAAACCACAGGGATTACATTCATTATAGATAAATTCATTTTGGATTTCAAAGTCAAGCGATTCCAGTTTCCAAATCCATAGCACAAGATCACTCCAATGGAAATATTGATTATTGTATGTGGAAGCTGATAACAATACCTAGTGGACTGAAGATAGGACTTCTAATCTATATTCTACTATTGATTTAATGTGCAGACCTTTTTCTGGTTAATGCTTGTAAAAATAGGGCTTAAAATACATGCATTTCTCATTAGAATGCAGCAAGAATGTTATCAGGTACTTGCTACCAGCTCAGCAGAAGATGATTCACGCTCTGACTTGTTGCAAGTTGTGTGCACCATCTCACTGAGCTAAGCCCAACGTGGAACCATCAGGTCTCCCTCAAGACTTTCCCTGGAGCACCAATTCATTTAATTTTTTCCTTATGTCAGACATCAGTAGTGATGGTGAGGAGACTGACAAACCATGGCAGAGTAACTATCACCTTTAACTGTAACTGTCCTTAAGAAATCTTCCCAAAAACAAAGATCATGCCATATACCTGTGCTGGTATAAACTGGTGTTAAAATTGCTGAGTCTTGCCACACTACTTACATCGAAGTATTTAGCTGGATTATGCAAGATTAAGATTTTAAAATTAAACCAACAACTAAAATGTTTGTCTTTCCCATATCCTCAAAATAATCAAACAAGTCTCTACAAAAATCCTAGAAAATGTATTCTGAGACTAGATGTGCATGGCTGGAGAAGTCTAGTACAGAGGAGACAAAGGGCAGAGCTTTGTTCATGCCTTATTTCACGTTTGATAGCACTAGCATGCTGTAGATTAAAATGTACAAGAAGCAGGTAAGCCAAGCAAATGCACACAGTCATTTTCAGAAACAAAATCTCTGGCATTAGCTGGCACAAGCGACATAGCTACCCATTACTGGGAACAAACTTACACAACTTGGCTTGAACCAGAAGCTTTCTTTGCATGTGCTGCACTAAGATGCAAGGAAATGAGAAGAAAGGATACAGGAAACATTAAAACAGGTTGCAGTTTTAAATGGGAAAATTGCAAGGGATATGAAAAGGAAAAAAATGGAGGTTTTTCCCTATGATTCATTGTAAAAGATATTTCCTGTAATTAAGAAGCTTCAAGTGGAAGATGGGAACAGGTCAACAATGTTTAGACAAGGTTTAGAGCATCTTAATAGGTCATTTGATTAATATTTCTATAAAGATTGCATTCCAGAACTGTTTTTTTTTCCTACTTGGCCTTTATTTGAGAACTGTTAAGGATGACTTCAAACAAAAATTTAATTTTCATATTTACCCAACATATCCAGTACCTTAGGGTGATTAGACCTATCACTGCCTATGGAGTAACACTCAGTTTATTCGTTAACACAAATAGGAAAATAATAACAATACTCAGTGCCCACTGATTTTATTAGACATCCTTCATTTTCTTCAAATGCTTTGCTGGGTTTGTTTTTCACAATATTAATTCAAATCAGCAAAAAAGCAAACTACTAGGAAGTCTTCCTTCTACTTTTTTTTTTTAAAAAAAAAAATTAGAAGTATGTTATATGATGTATTTTTCAGCTTTTTTTTTTTTTTTTTTACAGAAATGTACAAAGAAGTGGGACTGTCTTCCCTAGCATAATCTACTGTGCCACTGCCCAGAAGGAAGTAAAGCCAGATGAGAGTAATTCTATTAGAAACCATTTTTGCAGGAAATAAATATTATTTATTTGAAATGAGATTTACAACTGCATGTTAATGAAATAAATGCATTTAAAACAGGAAGAGAGTAGTTCCTTCTCAGGCAGTCACTTATTAGATTCTGCGTGAAAGTAGCTGAAATAGGTTGGATACTTCTGAACATAGGGATGTTTCTGATACACATTATCAATATAATAACTCAAGTAGGGACATGAGTATGGCTTTTTTTTTTTAATGCAATCCTGGATGTATCATTTTACATCACCTCTGATCAGCACAGTTCTGTTTGAAGCCACTCTAACAGCTACCTGGTTCAAAGCCGACACACCTGCATCTGTATGGGCTGCAATTTCACTCAAGATCAAGTGATGTCTTAAACTTTGCATTCAGTCTATTTTTTGTTGGTGTATAATAAAGAATATACTGGGTCTTCAAAGTGAAAATCTGGGATTTTTTGAACTCTGAGCTCTTTCATGGGGCACAACCAAGTAAACATCTAAGCAAAATAGCTGGACTAAACCAAACTGAATATTCAAAATCTGGAACGAGTTAGAAATGCCCTCTGAACACAATTTAAAAGCCTCAAACGGACACATCCTTAAGAGAAGTGGTCTTGTAAACAATAATAAATAACCTTTATTTTGGAAAGGGCATGACACTGCTCTAGTATGCAGAATATAATGTTCTGAGCTCTGACAACAGATGTCCTGGTGCTATTCCTGGCACCACAGATCAAAATTGTAAGCGTAACTGTGGATTTTTAAAGCTCTGTGTGTAAGATGAAAAGGATTTACCCTTATCATGAGAGGAAGTAATTACATCATGAGGGAAAATATAACTATACAGAGAGTTCTTGAGCATTTGAGTATCAAATACTCAGCATAACACCAGGGGGAAAAGGTTTTGAACTGGAAGACATGAAATAAAAGGGAAAAGGTTAAAGTCACCTTTGATTCTGTGAGTGAGCATTGGTAAAAGGAAATGAAAAATTAAAAAATGTGAAATATACAGATGAAGATAGAAAATAAAATATGAGACCTACTGATACCGGCTTCTGTCCTTCAAAGAGTTTTTTCTTGAATTGCTTCCTTCACTAAAATTATCTTCACCCTCTTCAGACTCCAGACTGCGATTACAGCTCCGAATAGTTTGAAATATATTGTTTGCTGTTGATTCTTTATCTGGATTATTTAAACCATCTTGGCCTACTCGTTGCAAGAAATTATCTTGTCCACTGTAATCTGAAACAAACTAAAGATATCTAAAAGATTAATACTGTAACAAGAGAAAAATCAAACACTGTCATCTACTTCTCCTTGGAGAAATTCTTACAAGAATTAAGAATATTTAGCATATATTTCCCATTAGAAGCTAATGGGATTTTGTACCTACTTCTAATCCTAAACAGACTGAATCACTGCATAAATCAAGTAACATAAATTACCATAATTCCTGCAGACCTTTTAAAAGCCCGAGATTTAATGAAACAGTTTTTTCAAATAAAAAAAAAAAAAAAGGGAATTTCAATTCCCAACAAGCTATGTAGAAGGTCAGAGTATTTAACAGAAAACAGTTGCACCTTTAAGTATTTACATACATAATCTACCAAAGTATAGAAGTATGGTCCTTTGGCACAGACAATAATTTCTCAGTACTCCTATACTGAACCGCTTATAAATAACCAAATTTATATTATTATAGTTACTATGGGAATTAAATTGAGGTCCATGTAACTGAACTATGGATAATTGTCTGGTTTATAGAACTCTAATTAGATGAAACTTTCATATAAAATAATTCCTGATATAAAATAATGCACTGGATGGCTATTAGCATAACCTCTTAGAACAGCAATTCTATTTACCTCTAATGTCTCATCCTGGGAATTATACTGTGGACAGAGTCTGATGAGGCTTGATGCTCCATCCAAAATTTCACAAAGCTCTTTTAAAAAGACACCACAGAAAGGAACTACTTTGCAGCCTGGAATATTGAGTGCCCGGTTGACCACTTTCCTGTACTCAGTTGAGGACTCATGTTGTGCCATAGCATCTTTCAGACCTCGCATGGTTTCAATATCAGATTGGTCCATAAATTGCCACATTTTTAAAACTTTTCTTGACCTAGTGAAAAAAAGATTTCACAACATTTATTAAAAAGAAACGTACACCGAAGTTCAACACTTACAGCACATACATAATAGTGGAAATTATTACCATTACTCAGAAATAAATGAATCACAGTCAGCTCATTATTTTTACAAAAACTCTGGCTAGCAGACTGTTTCTCCTCTTTGAATTATCAAATACCAGAACTAACAAGGACAAATGAACAGCATGATCAACATAAGACTGGAGTAACATTTGGGGTTTTACTAAAAGCTCAGAAAGGCAAGCAGGCTTTCTAACACTTTCATTTTGTCATTGCCTTAAAGTTAAAAGGGCATAGGAAGACATAAAAAAGAAATGGCATGAAGATAAATCAGATGGTTTATTTCAAATTCCTTTAGCTGTATTATGAATAAACAATCCATAAAGTAAGCAAAAGAAAAGTAAAAAAGAAACGAATCTATTTAAAATATTTTACATTTATTTATTCCCATTTCACACCAACTCTGAAAAGGAAATAAGTAAGTAAAGACCATTTCCCAGCACTCAGGCACCAATGCCATGCTGCAGACCAATCTCTGACTTCAAACAGAAATGGCTCCTGGTGAGAAGCACAGCTGGCACTGCCGTGGCCCCTCACCTTCTGAGCTGCATATCTGTGCAAGGACACGGCCTTCCTATGCGCCCCCAGCCTCAGACACACCTAAAGGGAGTGTCTGAATGCAGCTGAATGTCCTCACACCTTACATTTTCTGTCCTTGGCCTGGATGCACTGCCAATCAGGCACCAGCTTTACAAACATTGCTTTCCCTTCTGCTGTGCAGATGCATTACAGACAAAATCAAGCCTTTAATTTGTTTTCCATTTTCCCTCGCAATTTACATGGCTAGGAGACTGTGGATGCATTCTGCTGAAAAAGACACTCTGTGTCTATGAGCATTTCAAATACATTTTATATACCAAAAAATATAAATTATTAGCTCAGAGAGAATTCTTACTAAACCACAAAGAGCGACAATACAAACACATTAAAGCTTTGTTACACAAACATGAAATACAAGGAGAGTCAGAGCAAAGTGAAGGGAAATCTGATCCTAACTCTTCTTTGTCCAGTCTGATTTGCTGCCCCCTGAACTGCAAGCTTGTGCAAAGGCAGCACCATTCCAAGACTGCAACTCTGCAGGAAAGCTAACAAGAAAATATTTTTAACCCCATGCTCCATCTTTCTCCTGGAGACACTGCAGGTGTGGCTATGTAAGATAATCACAGCACAAGATCCCAGCACAAGCCAGTGTAAATAAATTTGAGGAGTTTAACAAGAGACTTCTAGCTATGTGGTGGTGGTGGTGGAGTGTGTATGTTTTCATTTACAGTTTAAGACTGACTCTATTAGAATGTTACCACGATTACATTTCACTCATCTTCTGGACACTCCAACCCCAAGTTACATTTGTTTTACTTTATTTTAGATAAAGTATAACATTTTTCCCATCTTCTTTTTACGTTATAAAAATTTCTATTTAAAAATGTATGTTTTCTAATGTAACTTATTTAGCATTTACCAGGAAAACTGATGATGTCTCTTGAGCATTTTCAAAAAAAAAAAAGGCCTTTAGCATGTTTAGTTTTTTCAAAAAGGGGTTATTAGAAAGTAACAGGGCAAGATGATGTGATTTAGCCACAGATTTCTGTTTATTCCGTTGTTCTCCAGAGACATCTGCTTAACAGAAGCTGCAGTGTAATCTAACACTGAAAAGTCATTCAAAAAAGAGTTGCCAGTACCTTAGTCCTGCCAAAAATTCCATTACAGCATTGTAGTTGCCCATATTCCAGCAGCATTTTGCCACATGTACTAAATATGAGAAGACTTCTCGTTTCTCCTCCATAGAACCCGCAGTCAGGATCAGCCAGGTAACCCATGAACTCACCTTGTGAAATAAAACATACAGTACAGTCAGTCAAAGCAATGTTACTTGCAGCATTTGTTCACATTTGATTTTCTTGTTTTCCTTCCACATGGAGGGTATCACTGAAAACACTATGCATGTGCTTATGGCCCTGTCACATGCACTACAAACACACCTTACACAAAGGCATACTCACATTCCCCCAGTTAAACAACTCTCATAATACTTAAATAAAAAACCACTGTATAATAATATAAGATATTCTGTATATGCATTCAGGCCACAGAAGAAAACAGACAGCTTAAGTTAACAATTTCCGAAGCTGTCAGAGAGATCTGCAACACTTAATCTGAACACTTACAATAATTCACGTTACCTATAGGAAAGATTATAAATGGAGTAAAAAAACAGATAAATCCAACCTTCCTAATTGTAACCACAATATCAGCCCCTGTCCAGTGATTAAATAATGCCAGAATCAGGAATTAGTACGATTCTATTTGTATTTAAAAAAAAAAAGTCAAACCTTCCTTTCTCCAGTGAGCAGAGTTTCCTTCTAGTTTATGTTCCCACATCATCCATAAAAGGTAGCTATATTTCACGCAAAAACCTAAGTCAACTCAACCATTCCTTTTTACAATATAATTCCCTGGGGCTTCATTTTTGTCATTGTGTAAACACTTATAAAGCAATAAACGTGATTTGTTTACTGACACTGTGTTCCATTCTGCGGTCCTGAAGGACTCGACTGTTTACTGGCAACACTGGTGCGAGGAGAAAATTTTAGTTTACCCCTCATGGGGCATGGATCATTTTATTTTAAAAACCCAGTGTAAGAAATAAAATGAAAATGCATTAGTAATAATAGGGGGGGAAAAGGGCTTCCATTTATACAATGGTCTCAGCCTCTCACTCCTGAGGGAGAACAGCCAAAGAATATGAGAAATACAAGTTGCTGGTTAATCTTCCTGACACCCAACCCAATTGAGAACAACAAATGAGAAAAGAAGCCACAGCTGCAATATATGCAACTCCTATAGCTATAAAAAGGAATCAAATTTTTAAGACTGAATTCCTGAAGAAATGAGGTTATAAAATCATTCTGTCTCTCATCCCTTGAGGATATTCTCGGGAGCGCGTACCATGGGGCAAGGGATGTGAGGATCAGGGGACAATGGACCCACTCTGTAACATGCCCTAACCCTCACCAAACAATGTGGTTATAGAAGGAAAGAGCTAGAAAAAAACGTGCACTTTGCCTGGCAATTATCAAAAGAAAAGAGATTAGCTCCTGTTTCAGTAATTACTGTACATTTTTATAACTAACATATAATGACAGAAAAGCCTTAGTAGGAGCAGATGCCTGGTACAGAGCTTTCAACAAAGGCAGAACAAACACATGAGATCAATGTTGTACATGCAAATACACTCAAGGACCTTTCCCATTCACAGCCTTTATGCAGACTATTGCTGCAGAGGCCACAACACGAAGAAATTAAAATACAGCTATGAACTTGACTTTAGCTGAAATTTTATCCAAAGCGCTCAGCTGGGCACAGATTTTCCTCATTTAGCATTTCCTAAAATGTAAAAACTAAATCAGCTAAGACGTGTATACCTGAAGAGCATCAAGTTATGGAAAATTACAAAAAACAGAGGACTGTATGTCACAGGGGTCATACAAGGGCATGTACAGAATAAAATGTAATTAAGTAAATGCAACCAAAAATCAGAAATTGTGAAACAAATCAGTTGAATATGTGATTCAAGGTTGGCATAGATTTGTTTGTGTATGCTGGAATAAAATTACATATTGTTTTTGGATATTATTCTCATTTTCCAGAAATGGCTCTGTTAGAGAATTCAAATGCTACACATGCAATAACACACACAAAAAGATTAATAACATTTGTTTGGTATGAAATACCAAGTGTGGTAATGACAGATTGATTAATATGTGTTTAAATATTTTAAAGAATAATATAATTTTAAGCAGATCTGTTTTAATCTAAGGTAGTAAAGACGCAATGGTCAGGGGAGAACAGTATCAAAGCTGATAAAGAACATCTAAAAAGGCATTTAAACACAGACTCCCCACTAAGAGGCAACCTTGAAACTAGGACAGTTACTTGTTGAACGTTTATTTAGGAGAGAATTTAGGACTGCTATAAACAGTTATGATGAACTTTAACAAACACTCCGTAAAAGCAAACAAAAATGATAAAGGTTAGCATGAACAAGTCTCTGCAGCCTCGAGATGGCAGATGTATACGTAAGTGCAAAATAAGGGTGCAAAAGGCAGTAGCATCCCTTGAAGTTTATGCCCACTCCTTCTGTGGGACAAGAATAGAATTACAGGAAAGAGCAGAAAACATTCAGGACATCTTTCACTAAGCAAGAAGGAAAAATAAAGTGTCTGAATCCCCACACAACAAAACAGGATGGCCAAAGGAAGATATAAAGGAGCAGGTAGAAACATGGCACAGAGCTAAGCATCTAAAGATAGAACCCACCACTGGCAAATAACATGCCTCCTCTAAAAATGTCAGTATTTTCATATTTTCTGGAGATTTCAAAAAGCATGAGGGGCAGATCGTGAGGTTTCAGCCAGACACAGATAACAGAAGATTTCATTCTTATCATTTTATGTGTTGATTAGTTCTTTAGGAGTGAAATAGAATTGTCCCTCTGCATACACTACAGATTGCTTCTCTTTTTCATAAGGCTCTTATATATTTAGTAACAGCCAGGAGTGTAAATTGATTTTTCTGTTGGTTCTGAATAGCATCAACTCTCCATAAAGTTTTTCTACGAATTATTCAGACTGTTAGTTGATTAATCCAAATACACCACATAAATGCCAGAAATGGGAATTATGAGTTCCTCAAAAACCATAATAGCCTAGTATCCCAAAATGCATTTCTTGGAAGGTTTCATCACTTTGAGATTAGAACAGAGACCACTAAAAGGCAACGGTACTGTCACAGAGGAGGCAGCAGAGGAAAGGAGCTGTGAACATAGGCCATCTCATTTCATTTCATTCACAGAGGTTTTTGCTGAGCACTGTGCATAGTACCTGAAATAGTTTTCTTACTCCTTGTTTTTTTTAGTGAGGATGGCTGGAAAATTCAGTCAGGGGCTTTGGAGGGCATTTTCCCCAAATTAAATGTGGTCCTGGACCCCAGCTAGGAAGCAAACTTAGAATTAATATGCAGAACAATCAGTTATCCATTTAAAATGTCCCAGAGGACTTCTGTTACAGAAATATTGTAGTTGGGAATCTGGTTGAATCAGCAGACTCTAAAGTAGCACAAAACTGAAGCTGAACTTCAGCTGTCAGGTCACTTCCCAGCTCTGAACTCCCTGAAGATTTTATTTTGCCCAGGCAGATTGAAATCATGGATCAAAAACCGTATCCCAAAGATCAATATTCTAAAGCTCTTAAACAAATGCATACTGAAGTAACCTGTGCGTGGCATTAATTTTCATTGATTCTTCATAATGGCCACAGCTAAAATGAACCACACAGAACCAACACTGCAGGTAAGTTGAAAGGACTGCTATCTTTAGGAACTGTAATGTATGACGGCTTAGAGGAAACGTAAGTATATTAAAACATAAACACATTAATGAATACTCAGTAATCATACTCCTGAATTTTGGAATTTACTGATAAATACATGAGCAGTTCAGAGTACATGCTCACAGGTATGCCTCCACTGACATTCTCAAACAACTGTACAGCTGCCTCTGGACCCCTAAAGTACCCAATAATGCATATAATACATTTTTGCTGCCTGGGATGCATAACGCTTCCTCTGCACAGACAATATTCAAGAACTAACAAGCTCTTCAAAATCTTCATTCAAATGAGAGTTCAGAAGTGTGATTCCTCAGATGCTGCCCGCACACACCTGAGCTGGAGGCACCTCACACAGCAGAAGAGCAGAGAACAGCTCTGTACAGAAATTACCTAGAAGTTGTCATGAACAGATTGTTTTTCCACTAGGCACACAAGCAGCACAGACTGTATTTGGGAGTGGACTGTCACTCTATCACTAAACCCAGGGGTGATCTCTACCTCCAAGAAGGAGTTTCTAGCATGAGGAAGAGAGCAAAAGGAGGCTCCTTCCTAGCCAAAAGCAGGCGGTGACCTCTGGACACTTGAGCTAGCTAGATACAGAACTGGCACCTCTTCTTCCAGCACATCATTCCTGGATGGCGTGCAGAGCCAGCTCCCCAGCTGCACCACACATGGGAGCACCCTACCTGAGGACACAATCCCAGCAGGCAGCCAGCTGCCCGGTTAGCAGGCTGGGACTGCTGCATGAGGGCTGCGCAGCCCAGGCAGTGCCTAGACAAAGTAGCTCTGAGACCAGAGGCAGGACACCCCAGCCAGAAGAGTGTTCAGTAGTAGCCTTGCCAAAAGGCTCACAACACATTGCAAGTATTCCTCAGAATTAGCAGCAATGCTTTCTGGACCAAGCCTTAGTGTTAGATATCCCATTAACATCGGATCACAATCTACATCTTAAAGATGATTTCCTTAGTTTATTTTTTTCACACTCTACTTACACTGTTCTGTTTATGTAACTCATTTTAAACTCCCTTTAGAACACAAATCATCACAGCAAACCTATAATTAGATTTCCACTGCGCTGCTGATGAGTCTGAAAAGTATGAGAAAATGTATCCTGGCCTCATTGCCATAATCCACATGATAGCAAGGCACATGAAACATCATAAATTGAAACATGATCCACTCAAGTTGATAATAACATCCATCTTTTCATTCAGAAGGATAAAAATGAGTGTTTTTCAGGATTACTGCAAACCAACGTTTAATAGTAAAAAATTGAAATCTTATCAAATAGATACTTAATGAAAATTTAAATATTTTCTAGTCATCTAATACAGATAAGCACTCTAACATCATCCCAAATTTCAGTTTGTAAAGAAGCCCTGGGTAGAAATGTTCAGAGACACAAGAGTCTCCTTTAAATCTGAGTCTGAGTGCAACAGAATCTGCATCAGACATCCAGGCACTGCAAACTGAAGCTGAGCAATGATCTCAGGCACAGTAATACATAACGATGTATACAGTTCTAGTTGCCTTTTTTTTTTTTTTTTTAAGTATATTTTTGTATCACTCTTTCTATTTTAAGTGCAATAAAATCTACTCAATAAACTCTTTTTAGGTTTTTGGACTTATTCTACTTTGAACAAATTTTCAAATAATTTTGAGTAAAATATTGTAATGCATTTTGGAAGAGCATAATTCACCGTTAATCTTCAAATACACTGTGAATATTTTTAAGTCAGTGTCTGACTCATTCAATGTTTCAGATACTTGGAAATCTTCACAACTGTAGCAGTAACAGACCTTCCTTTAGGATAGACAAACCTTCTTTGCTCAGGGCATCACATTCCCAGAAAGCTCCAGAGATTTCTGTTCTGATTTTCAAAATTCCCTTTTCATTTGTATTTTTTAAAAAAGACAACAAAATAGCCAGAGAAGTTCCTATAACTCAATTGTCAGAATTAATATTAAGAATATATCTTTTAGCTTACAGCATCTTAATAATTAAAAATAAAACAAACACTCCCTAAGCCTTTAAACAGAAAATCTATATCACACGTTCAAAAAATAGTATAATCCTATGCAAATTATGTTCTAATTACTGATCTATTACTGATTTCAAGTCATGTCTACAGAGATGCAAAAATTTCCCATTTTGTCAGTGGCAGGATATGACATCACCAATGGTCAGTTGCTTTTACTAATATAATAAGAACTTTGTGATCAGACATAAAAGAGACACCTATGGTGGACTCGAGGTGTGTATGGCACGTGACCTTAATGTCCTGTGAATTACAGGATTTCTTGCTGTTTGCTCCAGGAGAACTCTGCTTCATGCAGTATAGAGGATGGAACAGTACTTAACACACGTTGAATTATTAACTGTATCCCAAAATCTGACGTGCATTTACTTTACTTCTTTTCTTTGTCTTCTGATACTAAAGATAATCATAACTCATATATACACATGCATATATAAATATATATAATTATGCACTATCCTTTATACAGCTGCTTGAGAATGTATTCCATGAATTTTTGAATTTATTTTGGAAGCACTTATTTATTGCTTATCTTTTATACAAATGTAAATGAGCGAGTAAACTATTAACAATCTCTACCTGTGTCATTTCTACTGCTTTGCATTCATTTCCCCAGCTCTTACATGTCTTAAGCCTTTTGCAGCAGTTCCCACACTACATACTTCAGAGGGTAATGCTACATGGAGGAAACAATGTCTTCTATTTTTATATTACATTTTTTAGCAATTTCATAATACATGAAGAGATGGAGCTTTCAGAGGTGAAATTAGCAAATATGGCTGCCTACCTGAATTTTACACCATTGCTACCAAGCAAATAAAAAGATTACAGTACATATCCCCTCTAACACCAAACATATGAAAATTAACCACGACTATCTTTCTATAACAAATTGTAACTTGCTCAACTACTACCTACTCTGGAACAAGAAAGATAGCAATTTTGTTACTGACAAAATGAGAAATTTCTTGGTGTGAAAAGCCTCTGAATACAAAATAAAAGTTGATTTTTCAGCTGACAGAATCAGGAAATCTAAGGAAAACATGAAGAACATGAAAAGTCCACTTAAAAAAATAAATACTTCTAGATATCTGATGAAAGGTTACGGCAAGAGAGAAAAGCATACATTAAGTTGTTTAAAAGTGTAATTCTTACTATAACAGTGTACTCCGATTTTTCCTCCTTTAAAAAAATCCACCTTTCACAATACTACGAAGTCTTCCCACAAGGTAGGACTCTCATAGAGGGAAGTTACTCTTAAAAATATATGGAGCAGATTCATGTTTACGTGACTTTTAAAAACATCATCAGAATGCAGAGTTAGCACTGATGGGCTGGCAGCCACAAGTTCCCCAAGTTCCTTTGTATTCCGAACTGTTCACATATCCATCAGTGCATACTGATGGATGTAAGGATCACAGTACAGAACACAGCACTGTTTTATTTTAAACAGGTTTTGGTAAAGATTCTGTATTAAATTTTTGGCTTTCAATGTAATATGCAACATAATTCTCAGATGCCTATTTAAAATTAAGGTATTTTAAGTTGCATATCTTATGAACAGATGGTTCACTTTAGATGCTTAAGTAAATTATATAACTTTACAAAGAACATTTACCATTTTAAATCTGATTAAACACTATTCCAAACAAGGACTGGAAACAGTTTGATATTTGTACAAACATAATCTTTTAAAAAGTATTATGCAAACCCATTTAGGCATTGCAAAAAAATGCTAAACTAAGAGACAGAGCATAATATTTATTTAGATTCCGTAATTTCAGTAAAATAATATGTCTCTGTTTTGCTAGTAAGGGTTTAAAATTGTGTTTTAAATGACAATGAAGAAAACTTAGAAATTTAACCCACTAAAAATGAAACTATTGTTATCATTAATTTTGCCACAGAGCTAGATATTTTTATTAACTTTACTGAACACAGGAATGTCTTGGTGAATGCTGGAACCACCCCAGTAGCAGTGCTATGCTGGGGTAGTTTAGACATTTTTACCTTCATAGCTTTTTTTTTTTTTTTTTTTGACAACTTAATCTTTCCAAAAAGTCACCTTATGTATTGAACAGGCTGCATCTCAGCATGAAATATTAAATGTTTCATTCTCATTTTTCAATGCTTTCTATTACTTCAAACTGAGGCCAGTAAAGGTCAAGTTCCAAAACAGGCTCTTTTCATGCTTATATAAAGCAACGCTCGAAATTATTTAAAATGTTTGCAAACATAAACGTTCACAACATGTAAATTGATATTGTGTTTCAGTCGTTGCTTTGCTGGAGAGGCAGAAGAGCAGCTGGGAGTAAAAACCATAAACATGCAATAGACTGGGAGGGTAATGATATTTAAAAAAAAATAAACAATAACAACAACAAAAACAAACCCAACCAACAGGTGCCCAGGAGGAGTGTGGGATATGATTAAGGTAAATCCTGAGTGAGGATGTAAGGACTGCAAGGCACATGGGATAAAGAATACATAGTAGTGTACGGGAATCAGAAGAAAAGACCTAAATGCAGAACAGAAAGATATAGCAGGCAAAGAGACAGAAAAAAAAAGCATCTCATTAAATTCTCAGGGTCCTAAAACCCACTTAGCTACCATTCTCCTACTCTCTTCCTAGCCACCAAGGCTCTGCTAACTCTGCAGAATGTCCTTCATAGTTTAATCCCACAGCTTTTATACATCCATGAAAATTAAACTTCTGGCAGTCACTTAAATCTTAAAATTGGTAAATCACTAAAGCAGTACTTCATGTTGAAGAGGTGTTTCTTTGAGTTCATATTATAACCTCTTTAAAAAACATTATTTCTTGAAAGCTCCCATAAAGATCAGGAGATGAGCACTTGATGCACTCAGATTCACATTCTTCTCTCTCATGTAACTTTTCAGTCATTTCCATGCCCTCCGAAGCACTTGGAATGGCTCCCTCCCCCCTCCTCCTTTCCTTCCTGTAGTCCAGCATATCCACTTCAGACATCTTTAATCCTTTTTTAAAAGCATGCTTAGGTTTAATGGAACACGATGCTTTCTAACACGATGGACAGATAACTGAGAACACGGTTCTCTACCAGAATAGAAAAGTATACTGCTGTTATTGTTAGTGTACAGTCTTAGAGAATCCAAAAGCCTCAACACACAACAGTTCTGTAAAACTAGCCATTACTGTATTTCACTCTCCTCATCCCACATTAGCTGCCAGTTCACAATTAACTTTAAATTATGTTTACTAACAGGAAAGAGTATTTGGCTTTAGCTTGATCCACTTCCTTGCTCTTTCAATGACCAATTTGATATTATTAGAAGCAAATGAAGTATCAGCTGTGCCCAGCTGATGAGTACATGTTGTGCTCAAGTCTCTACTATCATGTAGCTACAATTTTAATGAAACTTTGTAAGACAAATCGTTTTATTTATAGTTGGTGACAAAGAATATGTGTAACCCAAAATGTTCATGAAAAATAAAAACTGAATAGCAGAATACCCTCTTAATTATCTGTATATATGTGACACAGACAGTTATATACAAATTCTTTTAGCACAGTAAAAAAAAAATCTTAGAAGCTAAAAATTTTTTAAGTAATTGAAAGATCTACAGGTAGATTTGCATCTTTTACTCTTCTAAATCTGAAATAATTACTGAATCAAAGTTATGTGATATAAACTAGTACAAGATTCACAGTTTTTTCTCAAATGTGTATGGTTTAGTAATATATTTATCATTATTTAAGTATATATATGCATCCTTATAATCTAAAGAAAAAAATCACTCCTCCAGATGAAGATGTTCCATATTGCAACACATCCAAGTTTGAAGCTATACACTTTTTAAAAATACAGTAAAAGTCCATCATTTCAAAAAAGGCTTACCTTACTGCCTTGTGGTGATAAAAACAGAATTGGAACAAATTAAGAATATTCCACTGAACTTATTTTGAAAACTCTTACTTAGGCATTGGATGCTGAAGGTTTGAACAAAATGCATTCACTGTACTTCAAATAATGTTTTCTTTAAATGGTTATAAAAAAATAATAGGTACTGATACTAATAGGTAAGGAAACACAATCCCTAGGAACGGTACGTTTAACAAATAGAATTTAAGAACAAGTTAAAGGGATACAGCAATCATTCTTTTTCTCTGAGATAATTTTCAAACTCAGGCTGCTGCAAGAACTAAATAAGGATACATTCATTCTAGCACCCAGATTTCCCACCAAACTAAGTAAAAAACAAAATCACTTTCTATATTTTCAGTTCCTCTTTTAAACATATTCTGAAATATTACAAAGAATTTCTGTTATGTATGCTACACAGTACAGACAGCTTAGGATAGCTGAGATTAGCCATCCAGAGGGACCCTGACAAACTCGAAAGGTGGGCTCATGTGAACCTAATGAGGTTCAACACAGCAAAGTGCACAGTTTTGCATTTGGGTCGGAGTAACCCCAGGTNCCCTACCAGGACAGGCTGAGGGAGCTGGGCTGTTCAGCCTGGAGAAGAGAAGGCTGTGGGAAGACCTCATTGTAGCCTTCCAGTATTTAAAGAGAGATTATAAACAGTGAGGGAAATCAAGTTTTTACAAGAGTAGATAGTTATAGTATTAGAGGGAATGGTTTTAAGCTGAAAGAGGAAAGGTTTACTTTGGATGTCAGGATGTTTTTCACTGAGAGAGTGGTGAGGTGCTGGAACAGGCTGCCCAGAGAGGTTGTGGATGCCCCTTCCCTGGACGCGTTCAAGGCCAGGCTGGATGGGGCCCTGGGCAACCTGATCTAGTACCTAATCTGGAGGTTGGCGGCCCTGCCTGTGGCAGAAGGGATGGAACCTGATGATCCTTGGGGTCCCTTCCAACCCAGGCCATTCTATGATTACAAACTGCCATCCCAGAATACCAGGATGATCACTGGATCCATGACAGCTGAAAAACACATCTGAAGTCTAAAAGAGTACCAGTTACACTTTTTCCTAATAGCCATTTAACTTGTCCTTTGTATACTTGTTAAGTCTGATCTGAACTTCAGAAATAATGAATGACTGAAGAAAGGCATCTTTTAATCACAGAGTTACAACAGAACATCTCCTATAAACAAATTTTCAGTTTCATCCTTATTTAGATATCCAAGAACGCATTGCCTAGAAGAGCTGTAAGATGGAGGAAAACAAAACATAATTTTCTCTCCTTTTTTTCTAAATCTAACAAAATTCTTTGCTTAGTTTTCAGTGTTTGATGCCACATTATTGTATTATCCCACCAAAGCGACTCGTTGGATCTGTTCTTCACATGTGAATTAGCACCTTGTTAATTGCAGAACACCAGGATGCTTTTCTTCCTAAGCAGAGCAACTTATTTGCTCTTCATTAACACTGAAATATGTGCCTGGCAAATGCATTATGAACATAGTCTCATTTCCTTTGATTCTTTTCTCCTCATCATCAAATAACCGATATTATTACATAGTAATCTAGATTCATTCTGCAGTGTAGCATGTAATCATAGTGATTCTTTAATACTTTTCATTTCATCTCTTTTCCTTCTGTGGTTATCCATCACTTTTAACTTTCCCCTTTTTAACTCTAATGCATCTCTCTGCATGTTGAAAAGTCCTCTAATTCTTTCATTACATTTTAACTTTTCCAACTATATCTTAAACAGTAGTGATTAGCCTTTCTATAGCAGCATCATAGAAATCATTTAAACTTCAGTGGCAGTCTCTACTGTGACTTATCAGCTTCCTATATGACTTCTAGAGAAGTCTACATATCCTAAAAATCTATATATCTAAACATTGGAAATTTTTAGTGACAGGACTAGATGTCATATGAACTTTGATGTTTCTGAAACCTTCATCAGAGACAGTAAATCCTGCATACGGGATTATAAATTTTTATAAATTATAAATTTTAATTGTCCTGTGTATATTTTATTTTCCTGTGAATTTCTATATGAATTTGAGATCTGGAAAAACTGAAAATTTTTAGACTACAGATGAAATGTAATCAGAGAATATATTCGTCTTTGGAAGTGATTGCATTTTGTTTTAACTTCACAGAGCATTCACAACTGACCTTTCTCCCAACACATTTTTGAACAAGTCATTGAGTGTTCAAGGTCCTTGTCATGGCAGCCACCTCAATTAACACATATGAAATAAACTGATGTTTGGAAATCCAGGACAAGACAAAACTAAAGGAAATATATAATGTCTGAATACCCTTCAGTAATTATGTCACATCTAAGCCATAACCATGCTCTCTTAAACAAAAGCAGTTTCTGTTTTCCAGTCTCAACAGTACAGGATTTGCCAGCCACTATGTTTGTGCTACTATTCATGAAGTGTTTGACAGTAGCTTTAATCTGTGCTATTCATCTTTAGTGTCTCTATGCTACTTACTACTACAACCTTTTTTCCTATCAGTCTTGATAGTGAGACACTGAAGTGAGCAAGAGCTCCAGCAACTGTCCGGAGAAAAAAGAGCAAAACCTTTGGAAACTGTTCCTAATGGATCATCAGTACTAATACAACAGGCAAATCACTTCCAATACTTGAAGTCAAAATACCTTATCCAAAGAATAAAGCAAAAGAAGATGTACATTATAGTCTTTATCCAGTGTTAGACAGTATGCCCACAGTATTCCACAAATAAGAATGGAATGGGAAAAATATCAGCAGTTGTTTAGTATGCATTCAACTGTGTCAATTGTCTTCAAGTACCAATTTTACCTACTTGCAGAGAGCAAGTGACTTTTGATTTTGTTCTGCAATTCTTCACAGACCATTTCCATGCCAAACGTTTAAGGCTGACTACCCACCATAAACACTTTCTCCTGTGTCTTTTTCCCACTTCTTTTAGACCCTATTAAGATCTAAATGCTGTAATTTATGTCCAAAAAAATCAAATTTATTGACATATCATTCAGATAAGGGCCAGGAAGAATGAATAGCATACAGTAGTTCAGTTAGAAGGGACCTTCAAAGATCATCTGTCCAAGTGCCTGACCTCTTCAGGGCTAACCAAAAGTTAGAGCATATTATTCAGAGTATTATCCAAATGCCTCTTGAACATTGACAGCCATGGGGCACCAACCACCTCGCTAGAAAGCTTGTTCCTGAGTTTGACCACACTCATGGTAAAGAGACTTTTCTGAGTGTCCAGTCTGAGCCTCCTTGACACAGCTTTGTGTCACTCCCTCACATTCTGCCATTGGTGACCAGGGAGAAGAGACAGGTACTTCCCGCTCTGCTTCCCCTAATTTATGTTAAGCAACATTAATCAAGGGTAAATAGAAAGGTTCAAACAACTATTAGAAAATATTCACAATACATGTATCTAACCAGTGACAATATTTAAATTATTTACATCCAGAAAACAACAGTTTTATAACAGCAAAAATATTTAAAGTAGACGTTGTTTCCCAGTACCTAGAGCTTGACCTCACATTCTGCAGTCAATGGCACTTCGCAACTTCACTCATGAACAGGGTTTCTGTGATTACTGGAATTTAAGCAGTAAGCAATACTTGCAAAATTTACCTCACTGACACCAGAATTTTTCCCTACTTTTCACCAAAACTCACTTTTTAGATGATATTCCAGCAATTTAGAACATTCATTTTAATTAACTCGTTTTTACAGTAGTGCTCCAGTGTTTATTGAAAGCTTCCATACAAATGTCAGCATTTGTTCTATTAAATAACAAAGTTTCTTTGTATCACAAAAGAGCAACTATTGATTGTCATTTTAAAAGCTTTAGAAGCATGTGTTCCTCACTAATATATATCAGAAAATTGACTAAAAAACATACTGCTAGATGAAAAATCCTCTAGATACTGTAATTGCACATTTAAAAGAACAATGGCATGAAATGATTTTTTCCCATTATGTATCAGAAGCCTGTCATCATAAAATTCATTCTGGCTCCCACATTATAAATACACTTCAGCATTTCTATAGGCAATGCCAAAAAAATCAGCAGGCACTCACTGACTTTTGCCAACAAAAGCATGACTCTTTCCACAAGAATTTCCTTGCCATTTGTAAACAAAGACATTTTGGAAGTTCGTGCCTGCGATTGGCTGTGGTAAGTGATACACTCCACTATAAGATAAAGCAGATAGCAAATACTGATTTATTACAAGCAGTAAATATTGTACAATAACTCTATTTAAATATATAGCATCTATGTTAAAAAAGGTTATTCCAGACTATTCTTAAAATAATATATTGCACTAAATTTATGTGATCTATGCATTATATACTTAGGAAATAATTCAAATGATATGAAAAATGATCCTACAGCATTAACAGGCAAGTAATGCTAGACTACAAAAATTACAAACTCACAAACCATCTAACACTAAAAGATGTCAGATATTTTATTAGGAGACAACTTTGAAGTTAGACATCATTTTGATGTGGAATAGTCTCAGTCATTTCTGACAAAACTTCCTCACCACCTACGTACTCTTCAATCTTGTTGACTGTTTCAGTGTCAGAACACATGAAGGTCAATCTCCTCTGTACAGCTAACTGCAAAACATCCCAACCAACAGCCCTGGCACCCTGCCTCACCAGGGCACATGGGAGCCTGACCACTTCACCTTTTTCCCCATTGCCCTCACTACGGTGTGATCACTGTAAGAGAAATATCACAGTGAGGAAGACCCAAGCTGGATTGAAAGCTCGATTTCCTCTCCAGCTATGTACCAGATATGGCATTTTTTAAAATGAAATAGAATAAAACTATAGGTAAGTTAAATAATTTTTAAGCTTTGTGTCAAGACTGAATATTGTAGTTGAATTTTTTATTTATGTTCTTATAATAGAATTAGGTGACAAAAGACAACATTTTTTTAATATTTTAGTTCTTGTTTCCCAGGGACATGGAAGAAGCAGGAACACTTTGAAACATGCTAAATATTCAGTCCCTGATTCTTCTGTGCCCAGGAAGCAGGAAGTTCATTGGGGGGTTAATACATCTTCTGCTCTATCTACTTAATTTTGTGCTGTCTTCTTGATACTGCACAATTATCATCTCTTAAGAAAGCAAAAGAATGCACTGGATAAGGAACTAAAAAAAGCAGAAGTCAAGACTGTCATCATTTTATTTCATATCTATGAATTTAAAAAATGTTAATATTGTATGTGGTTCACACAAGAAAAAGAAGAAAGAAATTGCTCCATTTTTCTGCAGCTGAAACCTGAGGTTTTATTCAGGTTTTTTGCTTGGGTTAGATGATGTTTGGTGGTTTTGTTTTTTGCTTGTTTACTTTTGTTGTTTGGGTTATTTCTATTTACTTATTTCAGATTTCTATTAAGCTAATCAGGAGATCACCTTACTAAAAGTAAGGAAAAAATAAAGAAAAGTTCTAGTAAACAATTCAGGATTTGATTCATGCAACTGTGTCATGCCAAAGAACAATTCTTGTATACTATCACTCAAAACACACACAGTGATACCATAAATAAACAAACTCTGCAGGTTAGTGTAGTTACAGAACACAGAAACTTCTAGTTTATAATACTTCTGCGCTGACTCCTAAGCATATGCTTAGTCTACGAAAACTCAAAACAAATAAATAAAACTCCAGCTCCTGAACAAAATGATAAACTGACTGAAAGTTCACCCCACACTGCCAATATAAATACAAAGAAATACAAAGTCTGTAATTCTTTTCTTCCTGTTTTGTTTGCAACATGCAACACAAACTTAGGTTGCAATTTTCCAAACTCACTGAGCAAATTGGTCACATACCTCTTATTAAATTCAGTGGAAGTTATTTGGCTAAATTCACTGCCCATCTTAATCTACATGTTAAAAAGCTCTCTTTACATCGAAACTCTTCTCTGAGGGATAAAACAAAACAAAACAAAACAAACCCACAAAAACAACAATTAATCCGCAAATCAGGTAACAAAACTTATGAAAAGTAAGTTAAGGGTCTTGTCTTACCTCGTTAAATCTTGTCACAAGATCTTCTACAGCATTATGTTCACCATTTGCAGAAGAAAGAATAGTAGCAGATATGGAAGCCTTAATGCATGGAAGCTTGCTTTGACATTCGGCATTACCCAGATCCCTGGTTAAGAAGCAGAGGTAGTCAATGGGTAAGACTTTACGGTAGAGCTCCTGCTCCTGCTCAGTCAGAATGCTGGCAACCTCCTCCGGGAACTGAATGAGGTGCTGCAGGTCGATCAGCTCCTTGCTGATACCAGCCACGTTGGAGGGAAGGACACTGGAGCCGGCCATAGATGTACACGCTTGACGTTCTAAAACAAAACAAATAAAAAATTTATTAGGTTTCTCCTTTAACTCTTGGACTAGGCTGCGCAAAAGTAAAACAACTTCTTCCCGTTGTTCTTTTAAACCATTCATTTATTTCCTCAGCAGAACAGTATTTCATAATTACTTCATATTTAAACAATCTAACACGTTCTTTCCGTATACATCTATAAAACTACAACCGGTAATTGAGACTACCAATCTACCTACCAAAATGTGCTTGCTTCTTGACTTATTCAAACACCTGCTTCAGCCACCTGCAGTCATGCCAAAAGTTCAAATAAAAGGATCATCTTGACACTATTTCACCTCCGTGTTAGAGTTTGCAGTACACACTGCGGCAGTGGGATTCTCTTGGCACAAGAAATAATGTGTAATGACATAGCAAACCCCATGTGGTTACTGCATTTCTTCACATTCCTCTTGCTGTAAGATGCAACTCATCTGAACTCAATGCATTGCAAAAATAAATGTAAGTTAAAAAATATTTTTCATTCTTCTGGGAAAATGCATATATTTGGGAGCATGCATGTTTTATCCGTTATTACAAAAGATTTGTGGCAGTTTTATAATATCCTAGCAGCAATGTCCCTAGAAAAATAAAACTTTTCCTAAGAAGGAAAAGCCAAGCTTTGTATGACCATGTGGGAAGCCTGAAATATCAACACAATGATTCCAAAATAGTGAGTATGAGTCTTCCGACTAGATAAGTTTAGAATGGGTATTCTGAATAATAACTTTTCAAAAATTACTTAAATACATAAACAGTCATAGTAGTATATTCTGTACTCATCTTTCTTCCCAGGAAAAAAAGAGTTTATTTTTTGTGTTGCTTCATAAAATACCTTTAGAGGTTTTTTGCACACGTAATGGATTATATACTCCAATTCTGTTTTTTAACTCTTTTTAAATCAATAAACTCTCATTTCACAGAGGGTGCAGATCTCCTTTCTGTTCTCTAAATAAAAAGGTTCATAATGACTGATCACAATTCATTCGCTTATAACAAACAAAACACGCTATATGCTTCCCTTGTTTTATTCATTGTACACAAACCTTATTATCAAAAAGACAGAAAAATGCCTTTTCTTAATATAGTCCATGAAAAGTTGAAAGATAGATTATAGTGGACCTAAATAAACCTGCTGGGCTAACAGAACCTGTTGAGAAATTTTCGTGTACTGAAATGCTTCTGAAAGAGCCAAGGAGTAATTGTTTCTGTGTTTGGACTGGCAAGGAAAAATGGAATGGACTTAATCTGCAACAAGCAATGTTCTGGTTGGACAGTGGGGAGCAGATGCAACTGTAAGGACAGTGTAGATATCAAGAAATTTGTCACTGAAACTCCTGCAAGAAAGATCAGAGAAAAAGACAGCTAAGAACACCATGTTGACATGTTGATCCTGTTTTGGGCAGCAGTTGAAGCACAGTAAGCTTCTGGGCTTTCTTTCATTCTTGGCTTTGATTCTACATGATCCTCCAGTTCTGTTTTCCACTTCAATAGATTGCAGAACCATTCTGACTGTTTTATTAAGAAGCAGCACTTGTAAGCACAACAGCTCTCCTCACTCCACACCTCCGGGCAGGGTGAGGGAGCAGCCAGAAGGCAGAGAAGTGCCACTCTGGTGTCAGCCTCTCCTGTGCTTCATGCTGCAGCCAGGCTGCGCAGGCTGAGCCTGTGCTGGCATTCTATTCCATATCAGAATCTCCCAAACGTCCCCACTCATAGTGCTTCAGTTTACAGTTTTAGAGCACAGAAACTGGATCCTCTTCAGATGGAACAACAGCAGAAGACATGCTCCAGAGGGCAGCTAACACATCCCAGCCGCTAACAAGCTCTAGCTGTGAGCAGCACCCAGGCTCCAGGGAGGATCTGAGGGCAGCTCTGAAGGACTGGGTGGCCCAGATCGTGGCTTGGCTGCATGAGATCACATAGTACAGGAGGCCAGAGTGCAAGTGGCACGGATAATCTAATGCCACAGAGATACTGATGCTTTGCAATTCACCATTATTGGCAGCTACAGTTACAGTCACCTCATTATTATCTACCAATGTGGTAGCAAAGGAAGGCAAAACACTGCAAGGAGTACCTAGTCAAGTAGCAGCTGATGGAGGAGAATGAATAAACGAGCAAAGACGAGCTATTCCCCAATGCACTGCTTGCTGATAAGATTTTGGGTGCTTGTAAGGAATCCTCAAGAAATCATCTTTTCCATTACAGTACCAGCTACAAAAACTGTCCACACTGTTGAGAGTTGACACTTCCAACAGATCTACATTACATATTGTCTCAGAACTGCAGCTTTGCTTAAACATCTCAAAAAACTGGCAAAGCCCAACGCTGAATTTGCAGCAGGTGAGAGCACTGCTGATGGTGCTACCTTGCTCAGGTGTAACCACTCCTCAGGCTCCACTCACTACAGCCTCCCACACCCAAGAACACGGCCCTACACACTGAAGTGACCAGAGGCGAGAGGACTGATCACTGGACTCCCTGGAACTACTAGAAATGTATAATCTGATTTTCATTTTACTCACTGACCGTTAATCAAGACCAGCAGGAAACTAATGCTGGCATTTTCAAAACCTTTACTGAAACTGCCTGAGAGACAGCATCACGCTCCATAGCAAAGTCTTCAAAAGCCAGCTTCATTCAAACAGAAAAAGGAAGCTGCCAGAAGGAAAATATTTCATGGAAGCTAAGTCACAGGCTAAACAAGACCAGCCACTGTTACCAATGCATTTGGAGGAAAATATAAAACAAACAAAATCCTTCCTGTTTCAGAAACTGAACTGCAGATGAGTATTTCTAAAGTCTTTGTTAAACTAAAAAAACTAAAAAAGTGTTATGTCTTTAAGAGACTAAGAAAGAAGCTGCTGCAGAGCAAGAGTGCAGCTGGTATCTGAGGAGAGGAGCACAGCCAAGCAGAATTACAAAGGCTCACACCTCATGCCTGAAGTGTGGATATAAATACTGAACAAGTGGAGATATAATTTATTTCTGTTGACTATTTTTACACCTATAAATATTTCTTTCATCCATAATTCACATCTTTGCATGTACAGACTGCTAATATACATCATCTCTCCAGAGTCTCATTTTTCACCTTTCCCCATTCCAGTCTCCTGTGCTCTATGAGAAAAAATCCAGGATCTTCACTCAGCTTCACCACCCCCTGTCCATGACTTACACTCTCCACAAAAGTCTCCCCCCACTCTCTCTCTGTACTGATCTAGTCCTTTTTTTTTCTTTTTTCTTTTTCCCTAGACTATTTCTTTGTTTCTTTCTCCCGCCTACAACTTTTATCAATTTTATGCCAGGAACTGACGTGCATTGCTCTGTTTGCCAGTTTCCGCTGTGAAACTCCCTATCCACTTCCATCCACGAGTCCTCCAGCTTTCTGTTGTCACTTTATGTCCCTCAGGAAATAGATCCTATCTTTCTGCAATTCAAAGAAAGACCAGGTCCTTGGATTAATTTGCAGAATGGAACTGCTTTCAGGCAAAAATCATAGATTTTCTTCTCAGAGTAAAGGCAGGATACAATCCTCACAAAAATTAGCAAATTAGCTGCTGCTGCAGTGAGTTGTGTTATTTTTTGTGCATTGCCATGTCAAGTTAATGATAAAACCACAGAAGAAAATGAGAAGGACCCTAACTATTCATTTGCAAGTTGTCTAACGCTGGAATTGCTGATACATTTGTTTATCCTTTTGATAAACAACTAAAGCAGATAATCTTTTAAATAGCAAGCACTGCTTCTATTGAACAAAACAAGATAGCCTCTGCCTAGCATTAAAAGAGGACTCACAGGTTGACTTAATCATTTCTGATACACGTGGGAACAAAATGGCCTCATCTTCTCTAAGAAAAGAACCATCTATTTAAGAATGGGAGAAAAATACAGAATTTTTGCTTTTGGGTATTATTCAGCCTAAGCACACGATAAACTCTTGAAACACTGTCCTAAAGAAATTGTTCATTTGCCTTTTTTTGAAAAGCTTTTTACAAGGTTTTTCAAAGGAGCTCTTGTATCAACAGATTAGCTTCAGATTAACTCAACCTTTCTTACTATAATACTTAGAATTTCCATATATCTTGAATTCAGCTACACTGAATATACAAAGTTCAAGTATATAAGTATGTAAAAACTGCATGTGTATGTGTATACATAAAAGTTTCAATATAGTCTTGAAAACCTGGAATTTTGTTGGTGTTTTTTCTTTATTGAACTCTATTATGTTTGTGTTTGATATATTAGCATGAGATTGATTTGAGATTTTGAATATGAAAAACATGCAGTTCACATTAAAGAAAAATGCAAAGAAACTTTCATAAATGAAGTAATTAATAATTCTGCCAGAAGGCTAGTGTTAACTACTGAAATCTTTCATACTATTTTTCCACATTTGTATGTTCTACTAAACACAGTACTTGAGTGACATGTGATACTTCCTAGCAACAAAAACAAAATGATCTGCTTATTTACCATATTGTAAAGCTAACATTAAAAGGTGCTTATTTATTAGATTTCATTTCATCATGCGCACAGATGATTTGTGAATACACAACATGTTACAAATGTTGAGCTACTGCCATCAGTTTTCTCTAAGCAGAAACACAGTACTGGTTTTGAGCAAATAAGTCAAATTCATAGAAAGACAGAAGGAAAATAAATACAGCTCTGACTGTAATCATACCAATGTCAAAAACGTTAATCCTGCTCAAAATTACAAGTGCCAACCATGCAATTTGTACTTTGATAATATCACATCACTTTCCATGTGAATTCTGACCAAGTAAGGACAGCGGTACAGAATCATTTTCATCCAAACTTGAGCACACTGACTCTTAAATTGATACTTGTAGGAACGTGCTATGCATCATTAGTGAGAATATGCCCAAAGAGAAGCCACTTTCTTCTTGAAATGAGTAAAACATGAAAAGAATAAATCTGTCAAGAAGATGAAAATTGACTTTCAATGAGTTTGGTTGTTTGACAAATGAGGTAACAGGACTTGTCTTGGTTTTAATTCTAGTCTGCTTTTCTTTCTACACTTAAAAAAAAAAAAAAAAAGTATACTCCATATATTCAAAACCAGTAGTTTGAAAATTATAGAAGTGAAAATTACAGTCATTAAACAAATGCTTATTATTCTTTGGAAGGCTACTGAGAGGAAGGTCCTGTCATTATTACAAACTGTGTGTTCTAAAGCAGAAAACAGGTTTCAATAACTAAAGCAATAAAAATAATTTTTCTAGGCTATTATAACATCTTATAATTCAGTTGACTTTTTGATAATAGGCATTGTTACGTTACTGTGATTGAAATTATGCAAAATCCTTAGGGGATTATATATTTTTTTTTAGCCATATTAAAATGTAAAGTGTACTATAAACAACTGCATCAGTAAAAAAAAAATATTCCCACTGTATCACTATCATGCAATAATTTGATCTTAATAGAAAGCTTTTTAACAAACAATGCTACAGACATCATCCAAACTGTTTCTATGCATATACATTACATTTACAATGAAGAAATAAAAACAGACTACAGAAAACTTGAAAGAGACAAAGGTGAACATCTGTCAATATAGATAATATAGAAGAATTGTGTTCAAAAAAGAACAAAAATACAATAAAAATCTTTCCTAGAACAGAAAACACCTAATTAGATATGGAGTGAATTATAGTTTAATTGAACACCAGCACCAGATACAGATCAGCATAACTGTGATAGCATTATTTTGGTGTCCCTTGGCTGCAACCTGTCTCAGTGTCCTAACAACCAAACCAACAAGGTTTTATTAATTTCCTGTTCCTCTTTTGTATAATTAAAAACATATCTCTATCTTTTAATGAACATGAATTCACTGTTATCAATTTTGAATGCAAACAACTCACTGCAGTACCAAAGGGCCTGGCATTAAACTCAGCGGGAAGCTTGCCACAGAACAGGATCCAGTGCAAATTTAACTTCCCTGCAGAAATAACTGCAACCAATAGATTCCATTTATTCTTCAAATTTACTTATGAGTCAAGTAATCAAAGACCTACATGTTCTCTCTCTGTATCCCTAAAGCTAGCAATATGGGTTACCTCTTAAAACTGTCTTATCAGCATGCACTGTAAATTAATAACAGGGAAGCTCTGGAAGTACAGGGCACTCACGCTAAATAAAAATGCAGTTTAGCATGACCTGAGCATCAGTAAGCAGAAGCTAATACTCTGAGCAAAGTGAGATTCCCAGGTGATGATATGAAGAAGAGAATATGAATTTAGCCAGGATCTGTAAGGAAAATAATCTTTTTAGAACAAGTAACATCACAGACACACTCTGGATGTACATTTTCAGGTTTGGAACAGAAACAGCCAACTTCACAGCTACTTTGTGAACACCTGCTCTGAGTTTATTTGACTGTGGCAATAACAAGACAACTGGAGAAGGTGATCTCCAGTGCAGCAGCCACAAGTCATCACAGCAGGCCAGATGAAAAGAACATTACTTTCTACAGAACAAAGAGAAAAAGAGAAAGGTGGAAATCACCTGTAGAACGTCTGGGAATTCTGCTGGAAATAGATCTCTAAGGAACTGCAGTGTATTTATACATAGGTCACCCTGAAAGTAACGCCTCCTATTTCTTTCCATGGAAGCTACAACAAAGAGTACAATAAGACTATTTGAGAGAGCAAATTCTCAGCTACAAACCACTGTTTTTCAACACAGTCACCGCTATTAGCTGTGCATTTTCACCAGTGATGAACAAGAGCCCGCATGCTGCACTCATAAAAATCTGCACCAGTGGCGGTGACCACTGTTGCTGTCACCACTACTGAAATGCATCACCTCACTGTGCTCACAGCCACTGTTTGGTCTCCATAAGCACTCCAGCAAGTGTCAACGAATGTCAATGGGTGCCATTTTTTTTTGCACAGAGGAATTCAGTTGCACCCATTTGCTTCATCCGCACTTCCGTGTCAGACACCATTGTGTCAGTGCCCCTCTGCTGCCATCTGTCACACAGCAACAACAAGTAATGGAATATTGGTGGGAAGGTTCAGCCTTTACTGCCATACAACCAACATCTGCCTCTGCTGTCATGGGTCAACATAATAAAACAGGAGGCATTACTTGCGGAGCAGCCCTCTTATTTCTACTGAGGCTGATTTTATCATCAAACAGAGTTATGGAACCCCTGGAGAGGACTTGCCAAAAGGCAGCAATCACACTGAGGTATAATTGAGTTAAAGTACGATTATACACCACAAAATCCTGACCTCATGAACTGCCCGGAACAGCGGCTTTTAGCAGAGACAAATACATACAGTGCTTGTAACCAAGATACCAAATTACAAACAACTACTTATTCCTAAAATCATTTCTTGCTTTAGGAAATGGCAAAGGATTCAGTTTTGTAAACCAGGCTGAATTGTACTTTCTTCTTTTATCTTTTGCAGTTACAGCATCGGTCAAACAAAATCCCAGAAAAAAAACTGAGAAGTAGCATACAGTTAGAGATGCAAACTTCTTATATCAATTCCGACTGAAAACAAATTGAAGTTGACTAAGAAATGGCATACTCATCAGGACAGGTGAGGCATGTATAGACCTGAGAATTTTTTTTTTTTTAAACCACAAAAGGTGTGCATGCACTATCACAAGACAACAGCTATGCACAGAGAAACATAAATTCAAATTCTAAAGTTGGTTAAAGAAAACCAACATGAAGACTTTATTTATATATTAACATTCAATGAACAGGTACAAAACAATCCCTAGGTTTTTCAGAAGTTCCTACTGACAAGCATGAACCAAAAATCCATTTAAACACTGTTTGTGATTGGATTCAGATGATCATGGGTGTAACCTACGTATATGCACATTGATATAATATACAGAAGGAAGGTAAAGTGAAATATGATCAGGAGTTCATCTCTCCTGAGATTGCCATGCCTGTCTCCAACACCCGCAGTGTACAGCTACAAGGTGCCTTGTGCTCCTACATCTACCTTACTGCTCAGATACCTGGCAGCGTGTCCGAGATTTGCCACTCCACTAGCTGGAGTCATTCACTGAAATATTTTGCAGCATACAAACGAAGAGTTTGGCTGTTTGTCTCTGAATTACCATATACTGTCAACATGTTTAACCAACCATTTCCAGCTCCACGTGCTCTTTGGCTGATACTGGTTAGAGCTGATAGAAACAATTACAGACATGTCCATAGGAAATGCATGAGTTGGTTTTGCTTCGGGCTCGGGGGAAAAAAAAAAAGAAAAAAAAAAAAGATGCAAGTACTGGCATTTTAACAGTAATTTTGACTCTGCAAAAGCAGCAGCAGATCTCAGACCAAAAGTCACATTTTATGCTAATTTCCTAATTCCTTTCCAGGGCAACTAGCAAAATGCTGAGACTGTGTTCTCCTGCAGACACACGGGGATAACAAGCAAAGCCCCCAGAATATCTGTGTAAGAACCAGTGTGATACTATGGGTTAGACCAGACAGCCAACATTTCTTGTGTGCCTGAAATAATAGGCTCTGAAGGCAGTGCCTAAACAGATGGCCACTGAAGCAAATGGCTACTTGAGCTACAAAGGGCACTTGGTCTTATGCTAGGTTTGGCTGACATAAAGGCTTGCTCACAGACATTAAAGAGAGACGAATCAGTACAGTGTGTATTGCTAAAAGTCTGAAGAGATCCACTACCTACACGTTTAGTCAGAAAGCAGCCTTATTTCTTCCAGACTACTTGCTTGGCATTGGGCCACACGAGGCCTGCTATTTTTGGGGATCTTCACCTCTTGCTGTAGCTCATGAAACTACATCTTGATTTCAGAGCACCGGCTAGAAGAAGGTTAATTACACATCTGGTGGATAGACAGTGAGTGTGCAATCACCTAGTTGAAAAGGAGATCCCAAAAGCTGTTTGACTTCAACACAGCATCTGTCTTGCTGTGGCACGCTGCACCTCACTGCAGCAGCAGACTCAAAAGCAACTTCTAGCCACCTTGCCAGGTGACATCACTACAGAGGCAAAAATGCCAGTTTTCACTGCTTTGAAATAATACCAAATCAACATTTTTAGAGATGCTTTATGGACCAGAATTCAGTTCCCTCACCAGATTAAGGGTAGAACTTTGACTTCATTTCACATCTATGTATTGGACATCTCCAACTTAAAAATAAAATTTTTCAAGCCAGTTCTGGAATTACATCTGTTTATGCAAAGGAGATTCAATCCTAACAGTATACCACATGATGGCAAGAGACACAAAGCTTCAGGAACAACTCATTGAAGTCCAAGCTCTTCCACAGTGAAAAATTCTCAAAGACAGAAGAGGAACAAGGTGCTCAAGGACAGGGGCTTGTCAGCGGTTTAAGGTGGTTCGTAACGTTCTCATTGCTTCATCACAGTACTGACAGAAAGGAGCAGGAAGTCAAATATTCCTGTTTCAAAGAGGTATTTTTCTTCAACACATGAACTGAAATACATAATCCATGCTGTCTGGGGCATTCTTTGAATTCCAGCAACAAAATAACTCTGTATCAATCTCAGTGTCATGGGTTACAGGAACAAGCAGTATATACTGAAATGAAAATCCACGTTTAGCTAAATGTTGATATGTCAATAAATAAACACTGTGCAATTTTCACCTGGAAGAATTCAAATGATTTGTATGTTGAAAGATTTTAAGCACACATCTGAAAACTAGTTCGGATCAACAGGACAGACAATTATGGGATGGAAGAGGAACTTAAGGGACTCTTTTCTTTTTCTTTAAACTTTCACATGTTAAAGCCTTAGCCATTTCTTTGCCTTGACTATTCCTAACATAATTTTATTGGGTGCAACATCTAAATTCTTTCTATTTATACTGAAATTTCATCTACAATAACAACAGTTCACACAACAGTTAAGGATGAACACCTACCTAATTACCTACCTAATTATGACTGTAGCAATGGTTCGGTTGTCACTGTCTACCCAGGCTACTTAGGTGGACCATCTCTTCTTCCAAGTATTTTTCCAGTCCTAGCCTTAACTCCTCTGTCTTTCATTTAAAAATCTCGTTGTGTCTTCGATTATTACCATATGAAATGGTGGTTGGATTGAACTCTTCCTACAGATAGATGCAGAAATGCTAACCTTCAGGTAACCTGAGACAAGACTGCACTGTCAGACTCGCACAATGGTGAGTATCTGTCACACCATTCAATCTTGCTGCCTTAACTCACGTAGCAATAGCTGCCACTTTAAAGAATCTCTGCAGCAAAATTTTATGCTCGGATAATGGCTGCTGTGAGTAGAAAGAAATTACAAGTATGCTGCCAGGCTTGCTGTTGAACTGTTTCAGGTTTTTCATTATTATTCTGCAATGAAATCTCATCTAGTGAATCCTCTCCCCTGCCAATCCCCTGCAGATGTTTTCAGCAATATTCTGCTTTCACAAACACTTCACAAATCTTTCTCCTAAAGGCTGTCAGTCACAGTAGTAGTCTATCAGAATCTTGGCTTGAGCTTTTGGCAATCTAGCAACACACTAACTAGCAGGACAACTCTGTATGCAGCATCTGCATTCAAAAGCTTTTAAAATACTGGATATAAGTACAGTGTACCACATGGAATGTTAAGTTCAAATGCTAAATAAACATATATATAAATTACTAGATAAATTACAGCACCTAAAAGGAACAGCTGAAATTGAAGATTTATGGGTTGACTTTGGAGAAAAAAAGTGTTCTAGAAAACGAAGTTTATAATTCCCATTGCAAAATGAATGAGTTTCTGTCTGAGTTAAAGCAGAACCCAAGCTATAACATGATCCACAAAAATTGATACAAAATGCTTCCAAAATCATAGCAGAGTTTCTGTGTACTGACTGAACAGAATTAAAATAAAACACATACATCTCTGAGTTAACTCTGCAAGAGAGCACAAGGACTTCAGATCAGGTTCCAATATTTGAATATTTTGGTCAAGGTAGATTAACATTAAATTTATTTTAATCTTTTTCCAAATACATATGGTGGAAATTAAATAATTTTTCAGTTTTATGAATCAAACAATTACGAGTCAGAGAAAACGGGAAAAGTTAAACAAAAACAAAATTTGAGAGTACAGATAAACCTGGGGAAAACAAGAACTGTGAAAATAATATGCACATAAATTCAGGTACTCGTTAAAGCGGAGGCTGATGATCTCCATTTTTTAATTTTTCCTTTTTCAAATGTTAAAGACTGTATCAAGTATAGCTGCAGTAAGTCGTAGCACTTATATAAAAAACTATAAAACCACAACAACATACATTTTCAATGTTTCAAAGCCTCAGCCTAGGAACATTCCTTTCTAGCCTGATGGTGCTGGATTTCCACACTGGGACCCCCTGCATTTAGTTAGTGGTCTGCTGCAGCTTGCTCCTCAGCTGCACAACTTCTAACAGCTGTCACAAACACAACTCCAAATTGCATTCTTGGCTTTAAGATCCTCAGAAATACATTTCATAACAATCCTCATCCTCCCCACTTTGGTCTTACCTTGAACACCAGGCTGCATGTGACAACAGACCCTTCAAAGACATGGGGGAAAGATAAGCACCTTTTCCCTCCTTGTCCAGCTACTCAAATACCACAGAGGACAGGAAAGCCCAAGTTCAAGGAACTATTTCAGTGAAAATTGAGAACAATCATCAAATACAGTCCTTTAAGGTACAAATGATACAAATGCTCACCATGGCTTCAGTGTCATACTAAGTGAAGCAAATAGCAAAACTGCCCGTGATGTCAGCAGTAAAAGATGAAGACTAGATGCCAAACTGAGAAACTGATTTTAAGGATAACAGTGTCAAGGAATAACATAGAATTAAGTAAGATCTGATAAATGTACAGTCTTAATGATTACTGAACTTTTCTTTTTGAATCTTCAAATAAATACAATCCGGTGCATGACAGATGCTACCAGAGTTTCCACAGAGACCAAAAGAGGCAAATCTGCTGCATAAGGTATTTCTGTTGTTATTCTTAGTGATTATTGGAATAAAATGAATTCAAGTCATGTCCAGTAAAAACAACACTTGATTAAATGTTCCCAATTCAAGCCCTGAAGTTTAGCAGTGAAAGAATTTTAAAGGAACGTAATACACTTGAAAAATGTTTCATCAATTCAGAGGTTTCATCATTCTGGACTGCTCTCAGCATTGATTTAAACAGAATCTGATAACAATGCTAGCTTGAGATCTGTGCTCTATGTAATTATTTCACAGAGGAAGGACAGAGAATAGAACCCCTAACAAAAACATTGTTGACACGAAGCTGTGTTCAAAGTATCATTGTGTGATTTGCTAAGGAACTACGCTCGCTCTTTATACATTACATTTTATCTGACACATTCAATTTATAAATCTCTATAACTGCAGCAGATATGCACCAACAAACACCTCTGACACTTAGTTTGGGGAATAATTCTGTTACTCACTTTAGTGTGTGCTCTGAATGTTCCATGATGTGAATATTTATTAAGTGGGAGAATTACTGTATCAGTTATAATACAGATAATAAGATATTAGAGTGCCACTAAACTACCGTGATAATAACTTTATATTACTCAGACCAGCAGTGGACAGCAGGAAAAACCTACCAAAACAGTATGGTCTTTCAAAGTGCTGTTATAAAAAAGCACCAGAATTTAGAAAGATGGCTGAAAAAAGAGTCGATGAGAATAGTGAATTCTATACTGCTATAAATATTTATTACAGTGCAGTAATTCCACCTCTAGGTTCAAAATTCACTATATAAAGGAAAATTTGAAAGGACTCTCATACATGACTAGTTGTATGAACCAAGGACACATACTTCTAAACAAGATATCAAAAAGTGGAGAAGAATGATGAACTAGAAATAAATTGATTGGTTTCACAACAGTATAAAGGGCAGGTACTACTGTAAAGTAACAGCCATTTAGCACTTACACTTCATTATTAAAGAAATGGCATATAGGTTTGTTTTTTTTTTTTTAAGAAATTCTAAGAGTATTCACTGGAATTTGTCAAAAAGAGAGGAGGTTGTTTTAGATATGAAAATGAATACACAGTTAGCTGACAGAAAAACCCCTAGAAACTTCCCTCTTCTTTAGTGGCCCTATCAGTACATGGCTGCATTTTTTTCTTCTCAATGTGAACTATTTTCAAAGCTACTATTAATACAGGAACATCCATAAACTACTGTAAAAGCAATTTTGGACTATACCGGCATAGTCTCATTGAGTTAAGTATGTGTGTTGTAAAGGAATACACTTGGAGACAGAATAAAAGGCATTTTGGCTTAAAAATGATTTTAACAATTGATAAATGTCTTCAGCATTTATTGGTGAGGAAGGAGAGGCATAGCGAAAACAATAAAAAAGGACATAAAATGAAGACAAAAACTAGAAACAGGTTTTACTCTTTCTCAGAGAAATACGGTATCACAGGCTGAGTTCTACATATGCTTTCAGATCAAAAAGTTTCTTACTTTACAAATGCTTTAAAAGAAAAATTTTAAAAAGATGATGGTAATGTAATGTGTCTCTTCCATGTACGTTCTGTACTATCAAAGATCCAAGCAGTTGGAAACACATGCTAGCTGAAAGCTTTGGAAGCCCAGAAGTGTCTGCCAACCCAGAGCCAGAGAGACCTAGAGAACATCACAGGTAACCTCCCACACACCACATACAGAGGGGTCAGTGCAGGAGAACAGGCAGCTTTCCCAATGCATGGTTATTGGTTACTTTGCATCAATCAGTGTATGTTCTGTCCTCCTTCCCTCAAGCTCATTGGTGAATATGTAGTATCTATTAAAATAGATTACTGTACATTTACAAAACATGCCAAATTAGGGTGGTTCTTGGTGGTGGTGGTTTTTTTTGTTTTTTTTTGTTTTTTTTTAAACATGAGAAGTTAAAATATAACCCAAGAACCCAAACAGCGAAAAGGTAAGCCTGTAACTTCACAGGAATGAAATCTCATTTTTGCCCTACCATTGTTTCAGAAGGGAAGTAGTTCAGTTCTTTTGCTTCCCCATCTATCTTGGAAAAAGCAAAACCAATCTCTCTGCCTACAGCAGTAGCAATCCTCTTAATTATCCCTGTCTCACATTTCTTCCTAAGCTGCAATTTGAATGCATGTTTCCAATGTAGAACAATAACTACTATAACTCCTGTAGCTAATTCTGAGTAAAGAACAAGACTGCATAGTGTTTACTCAAATGAAATAAACTATTATTTTCTTCCTTTTATAATGCAATTTCCAAATTTTAAACGGTAGCTTTAGAAAGCATCTTTTAATGTGAATGTGTAATTAACTCAACTACCAGAAAATTTTCAAATGAATTTTAACAGCAAGCATCTTTAGCAAGTTTGTTTTCCCATATAAGCCAAGATGATGGGAAGCTAAGAGAAAATATATATTATTTTATAAAGGTTGAACATGATTTTAGTTTCCCATCACAGTAAGTAATGTTTGTGATGCTATGTCATGCCCATATTTTTTCTAAGACAGTATTGCTAGTAGCAAGCTGTTCTTAGCAAGCTTTCTGGAATCATCAGGACTGTACCGGGAACCCAGTTTAAAGGATGCTGGGAGACCTTTTAAAAGCAAAGAGAGAAATTAAAATCAGCAAAATCTGTGTTCAGGCTCAGGTCAATATGATCAGAGTCCTCCCACTGAATACAGAGCACATGAAATGCATGGACACTTCGTTTCTGTGGCCATACCGGTGTCTGAAGGACCTTGCCACTCCAATAAGAACCACGACTGCAGCACAGTCCAGATGCAGCCAGGTGAGCTACCAAGTACTCATGGATTTTACCAAAGGCAACCCAGAATTTATTGTAAATTGTAAAGGTATGTGTAAGAAGCAGTATAGCTGGGTTTACATGGAATTCACTGAGCCAGTTACTTGCTGGGTGAAAGGCAGCCCATCTGACATGAGCTCACTAAGCGGACACTGTGCAGATATCACTGTAAAATGATCATCTGACAGGTATTTATCATGAAACAAATGACAAAGAGAAGTTGTAGCAATCAAAACATGATTTAAGGTAATTTAATTTAGCCTAGATGGACTTTTGTCAAGGGTGGTTAGATGTAATGAAATCAATCCTGATACGACACAGAAAGGGGGAATAATTCTTAAAATTTTACTAACTCAAATGTAAAAATATATTTCATGAAATCCTCACTCCACTAATGTCATTGGCAATGACATCAGCACCAACTGACAGGGCCAAGATAGCATCTTATGAATGTTTTCCTCAAGTAAATCTATATTATAGAAACTCCTCTAATTCTAGTCATTTGCATGTGTTTTAGCAACAGATTCTCATGTTCATGATGTCCATTTACGACAAAAAGATTATTCATCACACCAAATACCCTTCCTGACAGTACAGCCACGAAATGTAGAAATGGGAACACAGTAAACATTAAGAAAATGTATTATTATTTGTGAATATATAATAGTCAAAATGATATCTCTATTTGTGAAATTACTTGCATTCTGCATAAAGTTAAAGCTCTTAGTATACATTTGAAGAACTTCAAGAGAATTATTTAGTATTCCAAACAAGTAAACAGAAAAAAGTTATGCCTAATCAAAAAAATAGATACTATAAAATTCTAGTTATTCCATTTCAAAATTGCATTTGGTTTGAACATTCATGTGTCATATATAATGTCGTATCTTAAACTCTTTAAATCTTTCTGTACATCTTTCTTGATAAGCTGGTAAAATGGCTTTCTTGTCTATATTCTCAGAAAAAAAAATTAAAAATGCACTGCTCATGTGCAGGTAAACCTTCATAAAAACACAAAAGAAATTACTACAGTCAAAAGCAAAATTCACCTACTCGTATGTCAGCAAATGCTAGAGCATCTTTCAACTTCCACAGAATACAGTGATGTGACCTAAAATTATATTTGTCAGAAATTTTTGAAACTTTTGCTATTCCTATGTAAAAAGATAAATCTCACTAATTGAAAAGTGCAACTGTATTAACCAAAGTACAAAATTTAAAAATTATCCATAAAGGTTTCAGAAAGCAAATAACTTAGCAACATGATAAACATCCTAAAACTGTATATGAATTCAGAAAATTTCCATTTAATGAAACCCTCAAATGCATGTAGATTAGAGCAATCAACAAAATAGGCATAAGATTCTCAGCTGCTCCAAATATACTTCAGTAAATGTATTCACTCATATAATGCACTCATAATAGAGAACAGAACATGAACCATCAGTTAAGTCTTTTGGATACTGCCTCTGCAATTAATCTACATTCAGATCCAGTAAATTTAAGTAAATTCTTTAGTTGAATTATTTATACAGCTATGTATCAGTAGATCAGTTGATCGGTATATTTATTAGGAGAATCAGTAACAACACCTTCTTAGTTGACTCCTAGAGTCTTACAGTACCTGGCATGGGCCCAGACCTGAGCCAATGTGACAGATTTCCTCAGAAGCTGACTGCCAGTTCTAAGGAAACACATCTATCGCAATGGAAGTGCGAGTGGGCTTAACAAACCATGAAGTCCAGGAAAGAATCTATAGTCCCAAGACAGCAAAAATGTGATGTAGCTTAATGAAAAGCACTCAGCACAATCACAATAACTGCTGAGATGCCAGAGCTGAACAAATTTTGTTTCTTTCTTTTGGATGCATTTAAACTATAGAGTGAATGAGCCTGTGTGATTTAGCCTTAGAACTCAAATCTGTTTGATGACTCAGAAATCTAAGCCATGGAAGGATTAGTGAAGCACAGCAAACTGCAGAGAATAGGGCTGGCACACGTCTGGAAGCTGAGAGTAAAAACAATAGACTACACAAAGCATTAAACAAACCTTGACTTTGTAACAGAGATTTCAACAGGTACGGCCTTCCTCAGTATCACTTATTTCTTCCTACTTTGAAAATAAAAGCTTCAAATACTATTTATCCAAGAAAGCTTTTTTTTTTTACAGCCTAATAGTGAGCTCTATTTCTGCTAGGCTAAAAGAAATTTTTTGTTGTTGTTTAGCTCATGGAACTTGGGAGTTATCATAAGCTGAATTAGGAGAGATATGGTTATACAAGATTGTGTTCAAGCAAATGGAGCATAACTATATATATTATACTGTTGTCACTTGTAAAAATGAAAGTATTTATTCCATTTTTCTTCCATACAATTGTTCACCTACTGCACCAAAGCTCTTCTAAACAGTCACAAGACTTACTTAAGATTTACTTAATGAATTGTGTCTTTGTCACTGGCTTTTGGGAGATGGTACTGGAAAAGCGTTTGCTATCCTAACATGAAAACTTAAAAAAATAACAATTTTGCTATCTGAAAAAAAAAACCAAAATCAGTGTCTTCTGAGATGACTTCCTCAGATTTTGAGATAGCTCTTAATCTGAAGGCTTAAAGTAAAGCTAATTCCTTCTCTAGAAGAACACAATAAAAATTAAGTTATCCTTTTTTCCTCTTCCCTGCGGTGTCACTGCTACCTGCTGCAGGGTTAAAGCTTAAAACAAAATTAGGGCCAACTTTGTCAACTATATTGTTCACAAAATGCCTCAGTCTTGCTTAGAGCAAAGGGTTGGGCTAAATAACCTGCATGGTCCCTTCCAGCCCACATGACTTTACAGCATTAAAAAAAAACTTTTGGTTTTTAGGAGGTGGCAAAAAAGACATCCTTTTGCACAAGCCACTGATGAGACCAATAACACAGTATCTTTTCTATTTTTAAAAGATGTAGACAAGCCACAGAGCATGCACAAAACTAAAAAATTATTTCAGGGTTGAATTGTATGAGTTGGAGGGAGAGATTTAGATCGGAAATGCAAAGCTTTAGTTCACTAAATGAGAATTGAGAGGTGTTTTGACTGTAGTATACATACAGGCATTTCCAGCAGCTTAAAATATGTCAGTTTTTTAAGACTTTAATCCAGCAGCAAAAAGCAAGAACAAACAGTTGGTACTTGATGACAGACAAGCTCAAACCAGAAACAAGTCACATCCCTGTGACTGTGAGCATCAGTGACCACTGCAAAAAGCTACCTACATGGATAGTGGTTTCCCCAAAGGTTTTGCATGAATATTATTGTTTTTAAACTACTGAGCTTAAAATAGAGGTTATTGGGTGAAAATAAATGACATCTTAATAAAGGATATTGGACTATAGCTAGAGGTTTCTCTACAGGCAATACAATTTACGAACAGTCTTATTTTCCGTAACATCATGCCCCTATATCCCTCCTATCTTAAAATCTGCTGTGCCATCATCTGCTCAATGACCAAATATTTTATGTCTCACAAGCCTTTTCTTTCATGTAAGACCTTTCTGAAATAAGTCCCTCTGTATTCACCCACATGCACCTGTGTTTTCATCACCTTTGTCACTTTTGTCCTGCTAGTTTTGCCAGCCAACGCTGCCTAATCATTTTCTTCAAGTGCCATCTATATAGGGAAGTCCTTCAATTTTACTAGAGCCCCTTCTCCAACAAATCTCCCTTCTGGCACAATACCTGCTTTTTGCAATTGAGATCTGTTTGCAGTTTTTTTGTCTCATTCCGAGTACACATAAAGGACAATCTGCCTACTTTCTCCTTGCAGTAGCTATTACCAAGCTCAAGACTACCATGCATCTCCTGTCTTTTCTCTGTAGAGCAACTCCGTGGGGTTTTTTTTCAGTCTTTCTCCACTGATAATATTTCCTGTATGTTTGCTCTTTGTTTCAGCATTCTCTTCAGTTACGCGTATCCTACAGAATCATGGAATCATAGAAAGGTTTGGGTTGGAATTTCAACCCTGTGCCATGGGCAGGGACACCTCCTACCAGATCAGGCTGCCCAGGCCCCATCTTGGCTGGCCTTGAACACCCCCAGGAATGGGGCATACACAGCTTCTGTGGGCCATGATCTTTGAAGTGCTCAAAGCTGAACAGTCAGCCGCAGAGGGGACTGCTGCATAGCTTTTACTTATGATTTCTTTTCTTTTTCTTCTTTTTTGTCTCTCAGTGAAAGAACAAATTATCAAAATATGCCATACTTAACCAACAGACAGCTTGTGATGGATTGTAACCAGCAAGTGCTTTTTTTTTTTTTTTTTTGCCATTTTCCACTTGTCCTTCCACTCTGACAAAGACTGAGATTACTTTCTGTACAGCTGAAGCAGAAAACTCTTACTTTTATGTCTCCATGAATTATTTTGTCATTGAAAAATAAAATAATACTAATCATATATCACCATCAATTAAGTGGCTGTATTTTCCGTTCCTTCTGGCATCCAAAAGTAATGGAAAAGGAACAATTTCATTTTCCTTTAAAAAAATGTAGTAAATTTCTGAACTATGCAAATACTGATTTTTTTTTTTATTTTTTAAGAAATGGAACTTGAAGACAATTTTGTATTAATAAGTATGTGACAGTTTTAGGAAGTTTTACATTTACAAATCCTTTAACTATGAAGTAAAAGAAAACCATGCGTTTTAAACTGATCTTTCTCTACTTCATGGCAGTTACAGAACAGCATATTACTACAATCTGAAACCTAGAAGAAAATTTTACTTTTAATGCCCATTTTCTCTTAAAACATTATTAAACATAAATAACAGCAACATTATTTCATGGTGCTTCAAGTAAGGTCACAAAAATATTAGTTGCATTTTCCTCAGTTAAAATGGCACCTACATTGACACAAATAATTATTGGGAAATAACTCTTCTCAGAAAATGAAGCAAAATCACTATGTCCTGACTATTCTAAACATTTTTTGATCCCTTAGATTTCAAATTAGTTACTGCATTGGTTTTTCAGTTGGAATGCTCTTCTGAGATATGTAAAATTTTCAGTGTAGTTCCTGTGGCTGCAGTTCTGTAGCTAGAAACAGAAGGAAATTCTACTAATATCTATAAATATTCTGCAAAACAAAGTGCAGTCAAATAAAAGCCACATAGCTAATGGCTTTAGGCAGTTATTTTCAGGATCAAGGTCCAAAGACCATGTCACCAGTCTGAATTCTTCAACTTCTGAAAACCCAGTAGAAGAGCAATTTATTTTAAAAATATCTTGCAAGAATTTGTAGAAAAGGTTGTGCATATTTTTGATAGTTCAGTAACTACTGCACTCTTAGAAAGAAACCTTCATGTTAAAAAAAATCTGTCTTCAATTTCTTTGCTGAGCTTTGCAACTTAACTCCGAACAAGCAAATGATGAGATTTCACCTTCAGATGAAATCTCTAAATCTAACAGAACATATTAAAAGGCATTCAAAACTTCAATTTTTCCAGACTGAGAATTCCTTTTTTTCCCCAATAAATAATGGTTTCAGAAGATACCACTTCTCCATGCAGCACCATGGCTAAATCAAAAGGCATGTACCTGGGCTTTACTCCAAGATATCAGAGAAAAGGGAGACTGAAAAGGTGATTGAGGTTGGCCATGGAGAATCTAATGCAACAGCATCAGATCTATCCACTTTCTAGAAGATCCAAATACCCGATTTCATAAAGAAACCTGAAAATGTGCACTAAATCTGTTGTACCCAGTCTACAGCAATTTAAAATAAAAATATTCAATTGCCATACAATTGGGCAAAGCCGTTAGAAATATTAACAAGAAATATTTAAAGGTTCTTGTAGCTTCAAATTGTACTTTCAGTTCTTTTATTACTGTTTTGGTATTTTCTAAGCAAAATATTTTCAATTTGTACTTGATAAAGCTCACTGGTAATTTTCTTCTTTCAGAATTATTAAAATGTGCAGTAATGCATTTCTATACACAACAACTATTTCCAAAGAACATACTTAAACATTAGAAAACTATGTCAACATGAAGTCCCTTAAACAAAACCCAAGCAAACTATGCAATAGCAAAAATTCTTGTATTGGCTTATTTTCTAGAAAACACATGTACCATTCTAACTCAAATCAAAACTAAAACATGACAAAATGACCAAAAAAGGCTCAGGGCTTTTTTCTTTCTTTTTTTTTCCCTTTGCTCTCTAAATCACTGAAGTGAAAACAAAGGTGTTGACAACCAATACAATCTGTCTATTGCAATGAGATACCACCTCTTTGGATGGTGAATGTTTGTCATAGCCGTTACCTAACAGCCAGTTTAGGGAAACAGGAGGTTTAGCACATAAAATACATTCCTTAAACGGAGTAAAATATTATTGACATTCATTTAAGTTGCATATGACAGCTTCATAAATGTAATGATTACATAAATGTAATGATTAAATCTTTACTTTTTTTTT
>WBMW01003830.1:217739-242903 GCA_013396635.1 Penelope pileata | reverse complement strand
TTGTTGCTATGCATTCATGTCATTCAGAAAGGAAAACAATCACCTGCCTTAAGAATCCACAAAACACAAACTGGTTACAAGTATATTGAGGTATGTATACACTCAGTATACATACATACTTGTAGATGAAAGAACAGAAGTTGCAAAAGTAAAAGCAGAAGTGGATTTACATGCAAAAATATGCTATTAGCTTGTAACACTTCAGTCATTTACAATTTTTTTAAAATTATCTGTTCCTAGTGCTCATTAAAATGTTATTATATCTGACTATATTTACTACAGTCACTTATTTTTGTAGAACAAAGGAATGTCACACAACACAATTTGATATTGAAATAGTTTTAACGTGAACCAAAGAAAGACAAAGTATACCTAAATTACTTACAAACACTTATATTACACTCCATTTCAAACAAGCTGAAATATAAAATACACACTTAAAACTGAAAGGCATCTTGATTTCATGTGGTTTATATTAAATCTCTACTTCATTTTCCACCTAGCAATAGTTCTGAGTGTCCTTGAGGAATTGCTATTAAATGCAGACATTATAGATCCAACACGAGATTAGAAAACGCCCACCTAGTCTACTTCTAACTCTGGAAATAAAACTATCACTGTGTTTTAACTATCTAAATATAATCAGAGCCTTGTATTATAGGCCACAGAAATGTAAATCCTACCAGCAAAAGCGTCCTCCATTGAATCTCAGATTCCTCCTAAAATGCCAGAAGAGCAGGTACTTCTAACACTGCCCAAAGTCTGCACGCCGCACTTGTCCAAACTAACAGTCAGGCAACAGCTGCTCAGTTTAAAGCTACAAACTGTGGCAAAATGCATAACTGACGTGCCTTGTGTAAGCCATGAAGAAGACATGCATTTGGCTCGCTCGCTAAAAGGTCAGGTTACCCACCTCCCCAGATAAAAGCTGTAACACTGGGACTCAAGTGGAAGGAAGTTTAGAAATTAAGGACTGGTGTGCATCCTGCTAAGACAAAAAGCATTTGATTTTGACAGTAGAGTTATAAACAAAAGCCATTTTGATTCTGTTGAATTTTTGTCTTTAAATATATTAAGAAATAACTTAGCCTACACCCAAGCTTTCACACAAGTTATATTTATATCAGTGTTGTTTAAACAGACCAAAAGTAATAAACTGAGTTAGTTTTGTTTTAGGAAACTTCAGCTGAAGCATTACAACAACCGCCGTGCGGGTTTCGTTATTAGCAATGCCCTGCCTTCACAGTTCCGCTGTGCTCTGAGCTGCAGCCTCCAGCAGCACGCAGCAGCGCTGGCCTCAGCAGGACAAAGGGCTATGACCTGGGCAAGGATCCAAAAAAGTTCCTTTGAAAGGCAAAGGAGAAGAAAACCTTCCTCAGGCTTCCAGAAGCACAATTAACTGTAAAGAAATTACAAATTGAGGGACTTAGAAAGACTGCAGGGTCTGAGGTTGCCTATAAGTTGGCAAACTATGTTGGGACCAAAACTGTGGCTTGATCCAAGCAGCCATCAACGTCTGGCTCTGGCATTTTTATGACTTTTCTTTATTCTGAGCTTAGCCTTCTCTACACACAGTTTACAACATCACTTTCACAAGCAGCAGGACTACATCAGTGAAAAATTGCTGATGAAATTTGCTAGAGTACACACGGCTGAAAAACAATACACTGCCACAAGAAAACTTTCTCCATTTCCCCAGGAAGTCCAAGAGAGTGATCTGTGCAGACCTGGAATGCAAGTAGTACACTTAGAGTCACTTTGTTTATATGGTTAATATATGTCTTGTCTGAAAAACCTCTACTAGAGGAACTATCAGGGAACACAGCCAATGTACCACTATTTTCTCATTGACAACACCATCATATTCTTTCTTAATTGGAAGAACAGCAATTTGGGATTGTTTCCAGCTTCTGGGTGGAAACTAGTGCACTTCGACTTCTGAAGAATTCATATTAAATACGATAGCATAAGGAATATCATGGAACACAGAACTTCAAAATCGATTTTATTTGTAAATATTTTTATTAAAGCTATTTCCCTACAAAAGTAACCACCCAGATAAATATTTCTCATCACAATAGGGTCAATATTAAACAATTTTCCATTAATTATAAAAGTGACTATCTGAAAATCTAAAGAAAACAGTCAGAAGAATTTTGGTTCTAAGAAGAAAACTGTAAAGAGTATCTTAGAATTTGACCAAAAAAAAAGGCCCAGGTTATAAATAAAAAAGCATTATCCTACAACTGTTGATTTTCTTCCCATTTGTTTCCTAGAAACAAAACTTCAAGGGAATCTTTGGAGATGACTCTTGAGTCATCTTGAGACTTGAGGTCCTTGGTGTTTTTTTTTGCTTCTGATTGACATGCTAACATAAACATACCAAAAAGTTCCATTCTACACTTCAAAAGTTCCCATGGAAATTACTTGTACAAGGCTCATTCAAACAAACGTTCAGACTTTTAAAATAATAAACAATAATAAGTAGTTTAGGGATTAACTATCTGCACTTACAATCCCATTTCATTTTTTCTGAAGACTAATTACTCTTCATTAAAAAAAAAAAGTTTCATTTTAAAATTATCATCACTGCACTAACTACCAATCTTCTCTCAGCACTCATCCACAGGCATTAGTACATACAGCATCTCCTTCCTCACAACATAGCTCTCACAACAGGCGCAGACCCATTCTATGAATTTAAATTCTCTTCTGGTGGGAACAACTGCTATAAACTACTAATAAAAGTACTGCGGGAAGCAGAGACTCACCTACAGAAGCTGAAGGACCATCTCTGCATCAAACCGCCCAACAATATTACTGGAATTAAAATCTATACAAAACTATCCTAAGTTCAGTTGTATCTTAACTGCTTAGCTCTACGCATTAGCTAGGATATCTAGATTCATATAAACATGTACCTTCCTGCACCATGTGTATATTACCTGTTCTGCCCAAAGGAACAATTTTACAGATGAAAATAGTTTATTTTTTTTTTCTTAGGTTACTTACATTAGTTAAGTTCTTCAATGTACTGCCTAGCTCAATTATGTATCTTTCCATCTTGCAGCAATACACATTCCTGCACCCAGAAAGGCAGCTATAAGGATGAGGTGAGCTATGCTGACAGAGCTTAATTCTTTCTGCCTACAATGCAGCCCCTCCACTACCCTCCATTACGAACCCACAACTAACTGTGACGGGTAAACTCAAAACAGTAAAGCCAGCACATCAGCCTTTCTGAAGATCAACGTAGCCTGCCTATATATAAACAACAAATTAGTTTTCTTCTGCCCTTGGTTAAAAATTGTTGTTGCCTGCTCAACAAGTTCTGGGTGACCTTGCTCTGGGATCTAAACAACAGTGGTCACGGATGCAGTCTGATATGTATCACTTAAAAAAGCACCTTTTTAAACAGCTTTAAAAATGCTACAGTGAAAGGAATGTTTGCCACACACTCCATCCTCAGACACCTCTTTTCACTTCTGTTTTGTTTTCCTTTGATTAGAAAGCTACAAAGTTATCCTCTAATGGAGGGAGAGGAAAGAGAAAGGTACTAGTTTTGTTTTTACAACGACTGGATACAGATATTGGATATAAAGCAAGAAGATTTCCACGTTAGTTCCTTCCTTATGACTAAAAGAAGAAAAAAACACTTTCTCCTTTTTATCTAAAAAAAGTCAACAACACATGAACTCCGACAATGACTATATCCTCTAATCTGATTCCAGTGAAAATTCTGGCTTTAACAACTATGAATAAACTTTTATAACAATTAATTTGCAAGAAATAAAACAGGCTTAGAAGCAGGATTTCCTTCCTAGGGGAAGAAATCTGGTTTCAATCCAAATTGTATTGAAAGAGATTCTCAACATTTCTTACTAATCAGAAATTTTGAATTACACACAGACACTAAAACAGTGCAGTTGGAATGTCTTCAGTAGCTGTAAGTGACAATTATGTTCTCTGTTGTAACAAAGACACTGACAAGGATGTGAATTTCACTGACCAGCTGTGGGAACTGCAGGCATTGGTGGTTCCCGAGAGTCCACTCTCAGACTGTCCCTGGGCTACTAGGACCTGAGTTGCAGCTCCTCTGCAGGGAGCCATCTGAGAGCAGCGCTTCCAGGCTCACTACTCTCCTACAGAGCAGACCCTCCATTGGTTTTTAAAGACTCTCATTCCCAGATTCACGTGACTTGGAATTCTGGTTTGGAGGTCTGGCATGTTTGGAAGTCTACATGTGGAACTCAACAGTCCACCCACTCTTCATCCCATGGGCATTAGCTTCCTACCACTTTCAGACTGAACTAAAGTTACTGGTCTAAGCTGTAATTTCTACATGGCTCACGACTTCTTACCAGAAAAACATCCTTCTCCCCAGATTGGTGCACTAGTGATCAGAACAAGCTAGAATTGCTTTTACTGGAAAGAGAAAGAGTTTATAGTACTTTCCATGAGAGCTTCCACTCACCTCTGAAGAAGGCAGCTACTGAATATTACAGACCTATACAAGGGTTGCTTGTGCTACCATGAGGGCTTCTGTGACTAGATAACAGGGTAGGAGAAGAGGCTGTTGATTTGCTGATTGTTTAAAATGTTAAGGTATGGCAGCAAGTCTTTCTGTTCCAGACAAAAAATGAGTACATTTTTGTATATTTACATGACTTCAGAAGAAAAAAAAGATCCTTACTTGCTGGGTTAGACGGAAACTTTTTCTCAACAGAAAGCTATCATCCTCCCTGAAAAAACTGCACAGATTACATCCACGTAGTGGATCACTCAACTTTTCCTTTCAGTACAGTCACACGTTTGCTGCTTTCTACTTCCTTCAGCATTTCATGTTTCTCTGACAGCACAAGAGAAGAACTTCCAAAAGAGCACAGTCAGCAGATAACACTCCCGGCCCTGAACAAAGAGCTCACCCAACCTGCTTCCGAGTTCGGAACAGAAAGAATTATACTTTATTTTAAAAGCAAAAATATTTTTTAGAAAGCCAATAAACTGAAGCCTACAATTTTATGTTCACTTGAAAGATAACTGATTTAAACCAAATATTATTTCATACAGATTATTAAAATTCATTTTTCTTTAAAATAATTTGTCACTGGTAACTTTACGGAAAACATATATGCAACTTTCCTGCTTTCAAGCACTTCAAAAAACAAGATTATAATTACCCAAATGCGTTTAAATAAAACGCATAACAATATATACAAGCATTAAAAACTAAAATATTAATCACAGCATGTTTTTAACACAACAGAATTTCTCTTATGTTACAGGTACACGTGTTGCTGAAGTCCTATTAACTCGTTGGACTGAAGTGCATAATACGTATACCACTATGAAAGGCAATTTAGAAATCTCAAACTTAGGATGTAGTTTGACAAAATGAAGCACTCAGTGGCAATACTAGTCCAAAATGAGTTTGCCTCTGTTTTTCCTCTCTTTTTCAGGCTTTTTCTGACGTGAAATCAGTTTCTAGGAACAAGAAGCCAGGAGAAAAGAGGCGAGACAAAAGTTGGCACTAGAATTGCCACCTAGCATCAGCACAGAGCCTCAGATATATAAGCTTTTACTCTAATATACAAGATCATTTGTCATTGTATGACAATGGAAGTGCAATATGGCAAGTCTTCAATAGCACCTCCATCTAACTAATTTTTTCAAGGTAAAATGGCTATCAAACTGGATTCACCATAAAAATAATTTAATTACTTCATAATAATTAATCACTTCTTTCAGCATTTATTTTAAATATTGCAATGCTTACAGGACAAAGAAAGTTTGAGTTCAAATTTCTGAGTGGCAGAATAGTAACTAGATAGTCCACCAAGTTTTATTTATGCCTATGTAACAATGCAAATTGCTTTTGGAGGTACTAAAATAAATGTATAGGAACTTTTGCTTTCATAACATACTCTATTTCCACCTTTGTCAGTACTGTCGGTGTTTAATTTTTCATTTGCTAGTGGTCTCTTTTATTTAGCTCAAGTAATTAATATAACTGCCTACCTCTGTACCATGATGTATGGTGCTCAAAGCTACTGCTATCTCATCTACTGCCAACACCAGAAAGGGACACATTATGAAAGATTATTAGTTACAGCTGCTTATATTGTTTTCAAACTAGTACTACAGGGAATTTCCCTGAATCATGACAGCACTCCAGTTTGGGTCTGAATGAATCAGCAAGAGATCAAGTGCCTCTATACTGCACTATGCTGCACAAATTGACATGTCTGTAATTTCTTTCTCTCTGAAAGGAACAAATCAAGAGCTCTGCTGCTCTTCTGTCTGGGACTTCATGTTTCGACCTTCAATTGTACTATGGCATCTTCCTAAATTTTAATACCTTTTTCAGGTACAAGTTTAAGGGAAGAACTGTAAGACTTCCCTCTCAAACAACATTTGAAACTCTGCCCTTTCTTGTCATGGCTTGTGAAACACAGTAACAAGAAACATTTGCTATTTCTGATCACACCAATAAAAACAAAATGAGAGCAGTCTTCCCTCTTTTCTTCAACAGGCTAGCCAGCAGGAAGAGATACAACCTAAAAAGATATAAAGCTTATTTCTTGTTGCTGTTAGCAATTTAGGGCAGCACACAACACTGAAATGACTACACAGGCACTCACTACTTCTGACTGCCAAAGCAGACACTTATTTTCATCTCCCTGGCCTCTCTGCAACAAATGATACATAACTTAACTATAGTGCTATCTTAGTGCTTAGTGCTGCCTTAGAAAGGAGGGTGATGAATGCACAAGGCTGAACCATTTCTGGAGGGCTACGAACTGCCAGCTGAAGGAAATTCCATCTTCACTATTAAACCACACCAGGACCAATATATTTATTTCCTTTTCTACCACAAAGTGAACTGGTCAGATGATATACTGCATCCTATAACAAATCCTCTACTGCATTTGACAACAGAGTTGTTGTCAACAACAATTAAAACTTTTCAACCAGAAGCTGATCTCATCTACACTTGAAGTTAAATCCAGGAGTAAGAGAGGATGTTGGACAGATTAGAATAACGCTTTTAAGAATCTGCATGTACAAGACAAATTTCTTTCTTGAAAGGTACACACCAATGAATGATAAGCACAGCTCTAACTTCACCGTGCTGTTGGGTTCCTTGCTGATGTCTCAGTTTGCCAAGTAACATTCAATAAATGTTTTTAGAGAGGATTCTGTTACAGGTATCTTTGTCGTTTCTCAGATATATCATCGTGACATACCTGAACATGAATCTACTATGTCCAGAAAATTCCAATATGTAGTATTGCCACACTACAGCAAGTCAAATCTAACCTCAACTCTCTATGCAGACTTCCCCAGGAACTGCCTTGGTTTTCTTCCTCAAGATCTCAATTGCTTGAGCTGAGAATATCAACACAAGCATGCACCACACAATACAGGCACTGCACAGATCCCCAAACTAGCGCGAAGTTCGCTGGTACACAAAGCACACGTGCACATATCAGCTCAGACTCTAAAAACTGTTGCCTCATCTCTAGGGCAGCAGTTGCCAGCTGGGCTTTTGGGGCACTGCAGCAACACGCCCCATGGGAGGAAGACATTTATAGTCAGGAGATTAAACATCCTTAAGGTCTCAAGCAGGTCTGGGACATCAAACCCCTGTTCTCTCTTCTCCCACTCCACAGGAAGAAGGTCCATCACACTGCACTACCAAGTACACAGTTCGGTTCTTTCAACCTTGCCTTCCATACTTGTCACAGGAATGTGTATGTTTATTTCTCCAGAGCAATCAAGTCCCTGTCCCATGGGGAAAAAAAAGAAAAGAAAAAGAAAAACGCTATCAAAAGAGGACACTGCATAGTACGTACTATGTCTCTCAGAGGATATGTGAAGCCTGGTCATGTGGCTCAACATGCTACTGAAATTCACTCAGGATTCATCTCCACCTGTTCTTCTACCATCATAGGCATTCTGTGTCATTTGATTTACCTGAAGAGAGACTATTTAAAACTAAAAAGAGCCACGCATGGAGATGCAGGTATGATAATCTGATCTGAACACTAATTATATCATTCTTTGTCTGTAAAAATGAAGTGAGTATCTGCATTAAGGAACTACAATTACAATCTTCTATTGTTTTTGTCATATTCTCGTAAAACTTTGGACAAGACATGCACATGCTTCAATTCTACAACTGTACAACTGAGATATTACTTCCTTTTGCCACATGTTAACATGATGATAAATCTCCAAATGCTTAAGTACCTTAGGAAATATTGTAGGCATTCACTACAAATTAATTTAAAATGCAGTTACCGTTCTGAACAAAAATCCTATTCTAATGCAATGAATTCATACCAAAAATGCATTTTTTCTTGTTTAACTTCCAAAACTGACCAAACTAAATCACAGAATGGTATCCTTACTGCATAATAAGATTATCAGCATAGGAAGTCAATATGCAGCATCCATCCTCAATAGGTATTATCCACATAGAAAATATTCAAAATGATCAGATCCTAGAAAGATGAGGAATCCAGGAGAAGACCAACAGTAAATCACTTATGAATTGTATATACTTATCACATAGTTCTCTGCTGACAACTAGCTGCATAATGACAACAAGAAGAACTCAGTGTACTATATACTCCTTTCTGAAGTCCTAAACAACCCAGATCATGAACTCTATGTAATACAGAAATGAACTCTACATAAATAAATATTATAGAAAGAAGCAGCCTAACAACAATGGCTTCAGCATTAACTTTGGATGCAGACAGGAATGTTTCAAAACAAAAATACTGAAAATGTGCCTGTTTTGTAATAATCTTTTCAGTTTCGCAGGCATTTTTACTCTATTAAACTAATAATGCTAGTTAATGTGACAGAATGAATTGCAAAGAGAGATCTTTGATAATGTGAAACTCTTTATCTGTTAATTTCACATGAGTATATAAAGCACAGAATGCTATGCAGTGTATTTTGCAATATTCCCTGTACTTAAAATGGACAAGGTTCAAAAGCTAAATCTTTACTACCTTTAAGCATTGTTCTTCCAGTTGATCCTCCAAAGATATTTAGAAGACCACTTCTTGCTCCTAATGATGTAGTTGCTTCTAGTAAAGCACCAGTTATGAAGTTAGAGAGCGCAGTCCTCTGCAAAGTGGCACGATACGGAGAGCAAGCACCTGCTACACATGGTTTTACACAGAAACCATCACCTTTGCATATACAGGCTGTATCTAAGGCTGGGAGCTTTCTCAATAGAAGAGGAAAGTATTCAAAAATGTCTTCTGCTCCTTCTTCTCTCACTGTATTGAAGATCTGTCAGAAATGCAAAAGCACGAAGTTAGTTCATTTGCTGAGGATAATAAACAATATCAAAAAATTCCAAACTAGTGTGACTTCACGTAAAGATCTACAACCTCTGCAAGAAGGTGCTATGCTATAACGCTGCATTTATGCATTAAGCCTGAAGTATCTAAGAATCTAGAACTGATTTGTAAAGATTTTGAATTGAGTTTCCACACTGGCTATTTAAATAAGATGGCATTCTGGCTTTAAATCTATGGTTAATAGCATTCTAATGAAAACCATTTTAAGGATCATCATCAGACAAAAAGATACCACAGCAGTACACCTGGTCAACACTTAAAGTAAAGAATACACACAAAAGTATTTATAAGATTATTAAATATTTTGTATTTTCAGTGAAGTCTTACAGATATCAGTAGCAGAAAAATAGATCCACTCGGGGTTTGCACTTTTTCTTGCCGAGTAGGGCGGGTTTTTGTAAACAGAAATGGTTTTAATCACTGTGAGCAATCATTCAAAATGTTCTGGTGTCATGTTCATTGCATTATTTCCAGCCTACGCACAGGTCCTCTATCTAATATTGGTTTAGTACTCTTTTTCCAATATTTGTGCTAACACACTAATGAACTTCAGTCTGTGGCTTAGCAACTAAGTAATGTTTGCTTATTTAAGAATCTAATGATCAAAGCAAGAATCTGGAAGAAATCTTCTCATTTAGTATACAAGGAGAGACTTGATTCCTCACATTCTTGTATGTTGACTTACTGATTAACATTAATAATTTGTCTCAATGCTCTGTGTTTTGTAGCTGTGTAGTGTAAACTACTAAACTAAAAAATTAACATAGGAAACAGTGGTCATAACTTTTACCTTGACAGACGCCGAGACAGTTTTCAGGGGGTTGTTGCCTAGCGTACATGCATATAACCAACACCCTGCCATTAAATTGTTGTTGTCTCATAAGGCAATAAATTGATTTTTGCCTGAAATAGTTACTTTCACAAGCAATTTGTTGCTAATGTAGGAAATCAGAATATATGATTTTACTGTCTTCAGTCCTTAGACGTGTACAGGAAATAAGCTGATGACTTAATGACTGTTTTTTGCAATTAATGGCTTGTTTCTTTTTGCTATTCTTCCCCTCATATAAAGAAAATCCAGATAACCATTGACATGGCAGAAAGCACATCTAGTTCTACACTGCAAGCACACATGTGCTTGGCCAAATGCTCAGACACTTTGCACAGCCTGGGCATGCCACATGTCAGCGGCACCCACGTTCTCAGGGGCACAAGACCCACGCCCAGGCAGGCAAAAAAGGAGGCAAGCAGCACACAGATCTGCACATGTGCACTTCTGTTCTAAGCTTGCATGTCCCCTGCCATTAGGTGGGGGGGTCAAATGCCCCACTTCCACAGGGACCCTCTACAAACACCACTTGCAAAGAGCGATGTAATTCTTTCGCTCATATAAAGACCCTGAGAATAGCAGAAGCTTTGATTCAGCTATTAAATTCAACAGCTGGCCAATTCTTTTTCTTTTTTTTTGTCCTCCGTCATAAAACAGGAAATCAAACACGATGCCATAAAGTACACATTACTTTTCTCAGCTTTGATTTTTGTATTAACAACTTCTCGTGGAGAACAGTAAACTTCTATTCAAAATGGAGTAATTTACTAACGAGTGATGTAAATCCATGATTCCAAAAAGAGAATTGACATTTATTAACAAAAATAGATTAAAAGAATATTCGTTTGCATGGTGACTATGACTTATATAACTCAATTCCACTGGAAATATAGCTTCTATGATTCATTGCACAGTGAAATGCTGTAGTATCTAACTTTTTGTTTGGGGATTTTTTTCTTCAAATTTTCAAAAACGTGTTTGGTCTCACGCTTCTTGAAATATTAGGCCTTTACTGGAACCTCTTCATCTTCTTTTCTTTACTACATGGGTGTTTTAAGGACTTCTTGACTCTCAGCAAGAATACTGCTCACCCCCACCCTTATTTATAAAGAAAATCCTCTCTTAGAAAGTGTGTGCTATCCTGGACAGGATACGTGCAGGCTTTGTCATTGGGTGTCTGCAGGGTACTGTGGCAGGGCTCCATGACACACCTTTCCACAAGGTACACTGCTGGACCTGCCTTATGCAGAGATTGTTAGCACAGCAAACACAGCAGACATCATTAGTCTTTTTAGCTTGTTTAAAAAAAAATTAGTTTATGAAAATAATTTAACTTCTCAAAACCAGTTACCTTCCAAAATATTTTTAAAATTGGGTTCTGCAACTTATAAAAGCATGTTTTGTTGTCTGCACAACTAAAATTTCTTTCAGCTGCCAAAGCAAAGGAACCATTTGTTGACAGAAATAGGCGACAGTGTTTTTCTGGAGAGATTATACATAGAATAATGGTGTTAATCTCCACTGTACAAAGTAGACTTCAGGGCACTAGCTGTCTCCAAAGACTCTGTGCTTCATTTAACATTTTCAAATAGTGTCTGTTTTGAGGTGTTAAAGCTCTGCATGTGATACTTCTGCTACAGACAGACAAGGTTACAAAAAACCAGACTTACAATGCATATGCTTATCTGCCATCAAGTGAACTAAATCCACTGGAATTAGAGCATACTCAGTGGTATTTGGAAAATGCCATCATTAATGTGCTGTAACTTTTGGTTAGCCCTGAAGTGGTCAGGCAATTGGACTCGATAATCTTCGAAGGTCCCTTTCCACTGAGCTATTCTACTCTACCTTATCTTACTCCACCCTACTCTGTATTTATCCTCAGGTAGTTGATAGGGAAAATCATCCTTCCATGAGATTGCACCAGACAATGGGGAAGGTTAATTTTGCCTGTGAGACAAAGAAGTTGATTTTAAACCAGGGCTTACGGCTCATCCTGACAGACAGTTATATTGACCTATATCACTTATTTTCTCTACTGAAGAATTATTACTGTAATGAAAAATGAATGTGAATCAAAAGGAGTAAAATGCAGCACTAAATTGACAACCACTCCTCAAAAACAACATCCTGCAAGGGCATATCACTCCTAGTTCACTTCTGCCTTCTATATTGAATTAAAGGTTTCAAGGCCACCTGCAGTCTGATGCTGCCACATCTCACATGCTTTACGCCAAGCAGCAATTCACAAGCAACTGAATTCAGAGTCTGGATCTTTAGGTGTTGTAATATTAAACATACCTCTAGACAGTGCAGAGTAAAGTATTGACTTGATTAAAGAAAGCAGTTTAGGATGAACTTTCTTATCTGTACCACTGTAATGACCACATATATAAATGGCAGGATTTATATGCAACTATAGTATCTCAAGATTTATTTTAAAAAATAAAAACAACACACTAATACTTTTTCTCATCTCTTGATTTCACACAAACTTTTTAAATAAATGTGCTACAACAGGTAACTCCACATACTACTATGGCAGTACTTCAATTAAAGTATACTATGGCTCTGATAAATTTTTACTTTCTTCTGTTTTTAAAGCTTAAAAAGAGATTTTAATGGTAAGTAAAAAGCATACAAAAAATTACTTGCAATATGAAATTTTCTACGAGACTACATAAGAAAAACAACTCCAACTCAAAATGAAAATTAGCTTTAAAATAACAATTACATTCAGGCAGAACTCCATCTCTTTGGCTTACAAACAAGTCCATATTTGGAAAATAAATAGAAACAAAATAGATCTTTCAGCTGTTAATAATGTACCTAATAAATCATCAGATTTTTAAGAAAACTTAGTTTTGCTTCTGGTAATTTAAAATGGTATCTGCAAGTTAACTTGTTGATAACCTTCAGGCGATAAAATTTCTTTACTATGACAACATACATATTGTGTTAAGATATTCTTTAAAAATAACTATAAGAACAAAGAACTCATGCCGGCCTTGAAATTGTTCAGCATTTTCCTCTTGTAGTCTTTTCTTCTGATTACTTATCCCTGCAACTGCGAATTGTTACACATCCTTTTCTGCACATGTTGCTGTAGGTTTACTGCATAAAATTGGCAGGAGCCTAAATACCATAAACATTCTTAGCCTCACTCCCCCAAAATTTAGCTAGAGTTCATGCATACTGCTGTAGTGGAAATACTGGATATCGAAGTTCACAAAAGTAATTGATATGATTTCTTACTTAAAGTTATATGCTTCTCTTCCTGTTTATGTAATGCTTTTATTGATTTTCGTTTTGTATTTGCTTCTGCCTCAGGTATTTTGCTTAAAACCTCAGGGCATATAATCGGTCTGCCAAACATCTAGCAGCTGCTCAGTACATACGAACTCCAGAAACCGGGATTAAGAACAGATCAAAGATTTCTGTGTATTAGAAAACAAGCTTAATTTCGTTATCACCGTAATAAAAAAATTTGTAAAGAACGGCCACACAAAATTATGCTTATTGCTATATACTACAAAAATAATAGAAAATTGTCCTCTAAGGGGGCCTTAATAGTTTTGTTAGAAACAATGTCAGCATTGTTTCTGACAGGTATCTGTCCAAAGTGCTTCTGAAAAACATTCACCAATATATCTAGAATGATCAAAATGAAACATTTAAATGTATGCAGAATAGGTAAGCATATGCTCAGTTGGCACTATGCATTCGAGTCCAACGTCTTGGCTGTGTTTCGACAACTTACTCTTGAAGTCTTTACCTACAGAATGTTCTATGATGGAAGGGCTGCTTACAGCCCTTGTGCAGCATTTCTGCAACACAACTCCTTCATTTGTTATACACACATAAAGCTATTTTAAATGCCTGTAAAGCAGAATGGTGAAATTAGGTGGAGGAGGGTGGCTGAAAGAGAAAACATGATTACTAGAATTTGCTCAAGACATTAAAAAGAATCGGGTGTTAATGTACTTGGTCAATACTTCAGTGTTAAGCCTTCCAAAATTGCACGCCAACATCACACTCTGCAGCATTTATTTAATAAAACTCAAACAGGGTGATACAGATAGTCATATCATTTTCTGAAGAATCTTAGGTTTTCCAAAACATACCTCATTCAAGTTATGACTTTACCCACACTGATTAGCCCATGGTGTTTCAAGATCATTGCTGAAGTACAACTGTAGAACAGATTAAGTAACTTTTGTAGAGATGTTGTGGGGTGGTTTTGCTCATTGCATTTTTGTTTGTTTAAGAAATCATATTCTATTATTTCTCACTATTATCCCCTTTTGAAAAAATGCATTTATTTTAAAAGTAGAAATTTCCTAATGAAATTTCCATTAATAAATTACTTCTCTTGACATTCTTACCTGCAAAAGTGTTCACCTCATTAACCTCAATGTACCACCCAACATTATTCTGTTTAAAAACGAGTGAAGTCATAGCCTGAGGGGCATTTCTTCCAGCTATAAAAGCTAAAGTCATTTTGGAAATAATTATTTTAACATGCATCCCTTGATCTAACTCACTGTAAGAGAATCGCTCCCTTGATTACTCTCCTTACAGTACAATGCTAAGTTGTTAATGACTTGATTTTCACAGATGTTTGAACAGATAGCTGTCAAATGGGATCCGAAGAAACACTGAAAATTAGTCTAATCTATGAACAGGTCTGCCACTGATTTAGGATTTAAAGTCAGGTCACGCCAACTCATTCAGACTTCTAAACCAATACAGAATCATCACAAGCCCTGTTTTTCATCCAGCTCATGCTTTCAAAAATATTCTCTGCTATGCTTAACTAGAAATGAATCACACTATTTTGTATAGTCAGTTCTCTACTTTTCATTTACAATTACCTAGCTTGACTAAAAGCTAGGTGCAAAGACACAAGGCTGGCACTCTGTAGGACAGCTCTGGAAAAGCACTGCAGCTCTCTGACCTAAGCTAGCTCAAGACAAATTACCCCTTTCTCAGCACTATGTTCACAAGAGATCCTGCTTCTGGGCAGACTTCCTTGCTTGTTCATGCTTACTGCTTCCAGTAATAAAAAATCTAGTTACTGTGCTTCCTCATCAACTTCTTCCCCATGTTCTCTTAATGCTCAGGCATTTCTGCAGAGAAATGCACTACAAAATTTGTTAAGACAGCAAAAAACTAGTCTCTGTACAGACAGACGCTTGTAATGCCAAGGGCAAAAAAATAATTTTAATAAAATAAAACTTCAAAAGCAAAAATGTTTTATCATATTGTCTATTCTTACTGTTAAAGTCATCAAGGAAAAATCAGAAAATATTTGTATTTAATTTACAAGAAAACGTAGATTAAAGACCTACCTAAAAGCAAATATTTCATACACAAATTAACATCTATATATAACTTCATTAAAAATTTCCCCTGCAAAAAGTCAAATTTTTTGCAAAATTGCACATATTTGCAAACATCTTTTTAATTAGCAAATCAGTGACTTTATACTTTGGATAATTTTACACTAAATGTCTGTTTCAGCAAAGAAGCTTTGTGCTACTATGCATTAGATATAGATGTCAAAGGCTTTCAGCTACAAAATTGTAATTTAAATTTAAAGAAAGAAACAGCAGGTGGCATTGGGTTGAAGTGTGGATTGCTGCCAATATTCTGCACTGGAAAGTATCAAAGATAGACCATCTTTACCTGACTTTCATAGAAGAACAACAATAAGGGTGCTACACCTTCAGTATATGTACTTTTCTGACTTACAGAAAGAAGGAAATGCTTTATTAGTAGATGTCTAAAAGATGAAACTGTTGCAAAAAATTTGATTAAATTATCGAATATGAAAACAGAAATATATTTAATATTGAATGTATTTTCTGTTACACTATTCTAGACAAAACTGATGTATCTATACTTCTCTCTATCCTGTACTTATATTCTCAAAAAGACATGTAAGGGCCCCATATCTCAAACAGTTATGGGGTCAATTCAGAGCTAAAGGATGTCACTGTGTTTGACAGAGATAATGCTGTGAACAGCGAAAAGCTCTATTCACTGTCACATCTTGTTCACATCAGCAACAAAATATGAGGCTTTTGAGAGACTGAACTAATTTGAGCTTTTTTTTTTTATTAAGTATTTTTCAGTGTTCAGAGTAAAAAGTTAAACATTTAGACTGTTTAAGCATTACCTTCTTGCTGGCACTCAGCTATCTATGGTGTGTGACCAAACAAGCACACACCAGAAGAGTCAATCAAATTTTTGGCTACACGTCTCACAAGGCTCTGGTATCTTACAAGACAAACAGGGCAAAAGATAAAAGCTACAGCCAACTAAATTCTCCTCCTAACTTATTTCTCAAAGCATCCAGAAGCTTTAGTAAATTATACTACCACTCATATTTGCGTGAGATTCACTACTATCCCAAGCTGCTTTGATTTGTTGTTTGTTATGACACACTGTTCCAAAGTTTCTCCCTAGGTATACTCTGGCAAATACAGAAAAGCTATGTGGAAGCCTTTACAGTTTTGTGAGTTGGAGTCAAGCTCAAAAATTCCCATGAATCTTCTCCCAAAATTTCACGATCCATATTTTTTTGGCTAGCAGGCAACATTCTTAAACTATTAACAACCATCTCTTAAAAATAATTTTAAAAAGCATTACATATCATGGCACTTCTTGAAACTCAACAGTTCTGGAAACGTATTTGAATTTCACCCTTCAGTTGCCTCTAAGCCAAGAACTGCACTGCAAAGCAGACCTGGCAGCACCTTCAGCAACAGCATTTGCCATACACTCTGTCTGTAGCATCACCAAGGGGAAAAAGATCTGCCACCACCCAAAGAAACTTTTGCTGAAACACAATCATTTCATGCAGGTTCGCATTTTTGCTCAAGAGAGAGCAGTAAAGGACTGTTTTGGCACAGGGACACGGCCATCACCTGCTACAGCGTGTCAGGATGACAAGGAGTAGCCATGCCACAGGGGTCCAGAGGAAGGCCATGAAGACAATCAGAGGGCTGGTGCACCTCCCTTATGAGGAAAGGCTAAGGGAGCTCTGCTTGCTCAGCCTGGAGAAGTGGGGGCTCTGGGGAGACTTCACTGTAGCCTTCCAGTACTTGAAGGGAGCTTATAAGCAGGAGGGGGATCGACTTTTTACACAGTCTGATAGCGACAGGACAAGGGGGAAGGGCTTTCAACTACAAGAGNTTGGCACAGGGACACGGCCATCACCTGCTACAGCGTGTCAGGATGACAAGGAGTAGCCATGCCACAGGGGTCCAGAGGAAGGCCATGAAGACAATCAGAGGGCTGGTGCACCTCCCTTATGAGGAAAGGCTAAGGGAGCTCTGCTTGCTCAGCCTGGAGAAGTGGGGGCTCTGGGGAGACTTCACTGTAGCCTTCCAGTACTTGAAGGGAGCTTATAAGCAGGAGGGGGATCGACTTTTTACACAGTCTGATAGCGACAGGACAAGGGGGAAGGGCTTTCAACTACAAGAGGGTAGATTTATGTTAGATGTTAGGAAGAAATTCTTTACTTATAGGGTGGTGAAGCACTGGCACAGGATGCCCAGAACAGCTGTGGATGCCCCATCCCTGGAGGCGTTCAAGGCCAGGTTGGATGGGGCCCTGGGCAGCCTGATCTGGAGGGTGGCAATCCTGCCCGTGGCAGGGGCGGTTGAGCTAGATGATCTTTAAGGTCCCTTCCAACCTAAGTCATTCTTTGATTCTGGGATCTGTATGCAGATAATGTCAGAGCTGCAGCAGCATCTCACCAGCAAGAGAGCTGGAGTTATAAATACACATGCTTGCAGTGAAATACATACATTTGTGCAATGATTGGTCAGAACATCAGGGGTTAACAGTGTTCTCTACATCTTAATTTTCCCATATCTTGCTATCTCTATGCTTTTTCACATGGTGCTTAAACAGAGTATCTTGACTGCTGAGATGCTAATTTTCGTAATGGAAAAATTCCTTAAAATATCTCTGGACTGTTGAAATGCTGTTTTGTATTTGAAAAAATGCCTAGAATACAGTGCAATGGTACAATCTAAAATGGACCTCATACTAGGAATACTGTTGTCTCATCTGAGAGGTGAAAAAAGGTAAGAAAAAAGACCTTGTTCAAAATGTCTTATACACACAGAAATCAGTAACACAACTATTTTGCCCAGCACATGACAAATGCACTGTTTTCCGTAGGGTGGTTCAGGCGTGGTTCAGGTTCGTATTTGTCTACCAGGAACAGTTTTGAGAACGCTAGAAAGATTTGCTTACTGCAGTAACAAACCAGCCTGGAAGCATCAGGAAAAGCAAAGAGGAAGATTTCTGAGTTGATAGCTAAGGTAGAAGAAATTTAAATTTTACTGTGTTAATGGTGCTTTTAAGTCAGTCAACAGGATGAGCAGGTAAAAGAGGAAAGAAAGGAAATACAGTAAAATTAAGCAAGGTCTTTGCATGGTGCCAAAGGAGGGCAATTTTCAAGAAAGAGCTCTCTGCTGGTATCATTTGCAATTGCAGGCAGTGAGTTGAAGCAAATGTGCCCTATGCCGTACCTTCCCTGTCCAGAAACCCGGGGATGGGGGGAATAAACTGGGATAGATCGACTGAGCCAAAAGGAAAATGGCCTCCCAGGGCAGGGTGCGTATGGCTGACAGATGAGGTGTGGGCAGCAGCATCTGTACCAGTCCCTTTATACTTCTGAAGGAAAGAAAGAAAATATCACAGGAGAGGAATAATAGCCTTCAGGCACATTTTCATCATAGGAATCAATGTTTGTTCCACCATACTCACTGCAAGTTCTAATTCACTCACGGCACAGGACAAAACCCTGTTTTTCTAACAATGACAAGCGTTACAGTCACTGTAGGAGGCACAAGTGTCTTCCTTTGCTTTCCTGTATGAGCTTTAGGTTCTAACAATTTAGATGAAATAGTGCAGTGACCCCATCCCCTTTGGCAACCAGCCCAGCAATTATCTTGTGCATACCCTTGTTGCCATGTCTGTTCTCAAAGGGTTTTCAAACTATTTCTCTCTTCAGCAATTAAGAGAACGTGGGTCTTCACAGGGCCGGGAGAGAGCACAGGACACAACACCATGCCATTGAGCAATAATGCTCACTTACTCAGCAGCAATTTTGCTGTGTATTAGATTTTACACAGTAAGCTGGAACCAGGCAATGCAGCACATGGCAGCAGATGACACACATGGAAACAGATGAATTCATCCTGGTAATGCGGGTAGCAGTACTGATGGCAACTGGAAGGCTGCCAAGAGTGAACAAGCACAGATGTGCTCAAATATTAAATATTCATTAACTGATGTTCTGTGAACTTTCTGCAGCTTCAATTGCAATTACTCAATGTGCATTGCCTCACCAGCTAATATTTCTTATGAATTGCATCCTGTTAAGGATGAGATCATTTCAAGGAGCAGAAATGACTTTAACAAGCACCAAACCGTCTTGCAGAGGCAAACCTTAAACATAACATTTCTCAGAAGTTATATCAGCCATCCCCTTTCAGTTCTGGTACAACACCAATGCCTTAGTAGGGAAATCTTTTCATTCCTGATCAGAAGAAAATGATGATATGGTTTTAAAACATCAGGGGTAAAACAAATAAACAAAAAAATCTATCTTAATTGTATCTGCGAATTGGATTTACATCCAGGACCAAACTTCTAACAAATCATCATTTTCACTTCTGATAAATCTTGGGTGCTATTAATGCAATTCAGTAAGACAACACTACTACTACTACACTACTAATTGTTTAAGAAGTCAGTACCAAAGCAAGGACGGTCTTCTTAAGATGATCTTCTTGACAGCAAGAAGGATAAACATTACAAGTAAATTATCCTCTCATGGGCAGCTGTTACCTCATAGAGTGATTAAATTCTGAAGATCTTCAAGAAACAATAATGACTTCAGTAGTTTTCAGTACTTTTCCCCATAGAATATCAATATGGAACAAGTACAAAGATCTTACAAATTAACCTTACAGACCTGGATGACAACAAAAACTGCGTGATATAGAAGGGGCAGAGATTGACCCCATCAAAGTTTCACTACTGAATCATCAGACCTACGCAGAAGGAACAGTAAAATAGAGCTTGTTACTTCTCATGGTAGGTACTGCTCATCAGAACAGTCAGCTTCAGAAGTAAAACACAGGCTGACATCACACATCAACTGTCATTCAAAAGATTGCTCATAAGTACTTGAAAGCTCAATTTGATCAAAGAGAAACTGAAAGGAGAGACTTCTCTAACCTTACCCAGAAAAAGTCAGAAGTATCTTTCTTGTCAGCCTTCCCTATATATATTTCCATTGACACAAATATACACGGAAATATATTTTTCTTGTTACACTACTTAATTGCTAAGTTCTTTTGAAAGCTTCGTCAGCCTAAATTGTAATTGTTCTATTCCTCTGCTTCTCAAATGAGTTTTCTGAGCTAAACTTGTTAGCTGTTCTACTCTTTAATTCTTCTTGCAGCCAGTATTCTTTTTATTTTCTAAATGAGTGCTTATTTACTTCCTCCAAATTTTTAGTCAACAAATTCACTTACAACCAACCTGCTGTCTTAGTAGCTAATAAATTATTTCCAGTACTTCAACTTTATTTTAAAAGTAACTATGAAGGTAATGTACACCTTTATTTACTGAGAAGTTTCACTATTCTGATGTGGTTCATGTTTTTGAACAGCCGATCACATAGAATAGAATTTCTTTCCAAAGTGTCTACTGAGATTTTAACACAGAAGCATGAGCACTGCACAAATTTTTCTTCCAAAAATCATACCATCTTTTATATATTTCAATGATCTTTGATACCTGTGTTACTTATTAGAATCAAAGATATTCTGTTCACACAGAATTAAGGCCTGCTATAAAAAGTATTTCAAAGAAGAAAACAGTAGCAGTTTAACTGTAGAGAATTTTACTGTAGCTGAGTACACTATCTAAAATAGACAGTAAGTAGAATTAAAATTCCTTGTCACAAAGACAACTGATTTCATTCATAGAAGAACCACTTAAGATGTTTGAATATTAAATAACTGAATAAGTTCAACTCAAGAAGGATGCACACCTTCTTTGTTAATTCCACTTCTCATTGTACATCTTTGAAAGACCAAACTATAAGGGGATGCAACTGTTGAAATGGGATATCTGAGCTTTTCAAACAGAAAAGAAAAACGAGAAATACAGAAAACGCTAAAAATGTATTTCATACATCCTTACAGACTTACTTTCTTAAAAGTAGACATAATTTATTGAACCAATTAAAACAATTAATGTCAAACAAGCATTGTGTTCATCCTCTTCATTTCCCACACACTGACAGTAAGATAGGCACATTCAAGACAGATGAATGGTGAGCATCCAGCGCAGAGGAACCCACCATTTGGACCATCAAGGGAGCTGAGCAACCCACTTCCCACACGTTTTTTTCCAATAATTATTCTGTATGTGTGATAGTGAACCTATATTCTCTTTAAAATAAAAGAAACAACAAAACCATACATCAGACACAGGAAGAAATCCGAATGTGTTCGTACCTTACTAGAAGAAATCTTCCCACTGAGTAAAGGCTTCCACAGAACTCACACACTTAAAAATAACTGCACCCACACACGTGAACCGTTTCATCAACTTTTAAAGGCGATCTTAGTTGCATGTTTCCAAACTACAAAGCAGCAATAAATTTGAGGGCTAACCCATAGTAAAGAGAAAATTACACGCTTATCAGAAAGACCATCTTAAAGAAAAAATTTTAAAAACTAAATATGATGGCTGTTGAAGACAGCTTTTCACTCTAAAATCTTACCTATTTGCCAAAGTTAGCTAGAACTATGTCTGCAAAAATGTGGTTTTGCCTGTACTTTTATAATATGTATACTTATGTAATTGACTGAGAAAGCAAAGCATGATGTTTTTGCGTCTCTGATATTAAAAGTCAAAAAATAAATAATCAGTAGTAGGGGTTACAGTTCACAGCACTAGCTTATTCAGTTTTCATATACTTATATACCCCCGCCAGAAAAGGAATTGCTTAGAATTTCTTTAGAAGCTCTCAAACTCAAAGTAAACGTGAGCAATATCTAATATTCACTTTATTAAATGCTTATGGCTATGCCAGCTAGTAGGAAACAATTGCACTTGAAATCCTTGAGGAGTTCCTCAGTTCCTCAGTGCTTTGGGCCATAGCATTTAAAATCGACATTACTTCAGATGTTTATTACGCAGTATAGACATACATATCAATTTATTTCCCTTACAGTTTCATAATTAAATGATCATACTATTAAGGTAAACTACATATAGTATCATCTTCATGTTCATACAATCACTATCATTATTTGTATCAAAGAAACACAGACATTGGGATTTTAAGGTACACTGTGCCTTTATATTGAAAGGCAGATCTTTCTGAATCTAACAGAAACATTACACAATTTACATCTATAATCTATCAGAAACACAACTATTACATAAATGAGAAGCACCACAGAACTTTGCTGTATCTTGAAATATTTTCATTTAAAATCAATTATAATTGATATTGATGCAAAAGATCCACAGCTATATTACTACAGCCGTAAAATTTATGCATCTCTAACCATGGCACATAGCTCACAGAAGAGTAACTTGAAGCATTTTCCTTAGCACAGGAAATCTAGCTCTCATTTTCTAATTTTGTAGACACTGAATCCATGCCTATTTGTTTGCTTGTACTTCAGCTGTTGGGTTCATAGGGTCACATGAATAATTATAAGATTATTTTGGATAGTACTTAGGGGCCAGGAAATTCTCAGAGTTTTCATGACTGAATTGTTTAATAGACTTTTAGGTCAGGCTACAGAACATGATTTCATGAAAGAAAATAACTTTGTTCTATAAAGAGGCATTTTCCACTTTAAGTTTGTTTTTAAAAAAAGAAATTACCTAGAAATAGAAAAGGCATCATTCCTTGCCTGAAGTTAGAACAGAAACTTGATAATCTGAACTCAATTTTTAAATAACACATTTAATCTTAATTTGCTGTTAAAAAGTGAGTCTTCATTCATTACTGCTCACAAAGAACATTTAATAATAATCCTAAAAAGGTGGTGGTGTTGGGGGCGGAATGTATCTTGAAAATTGTAGAAAACTTTTTGCTAAAAATAAGCAATTGCAATTACGCAGTGTAGTACAGCAAAGCAATTGTACTGATGTTGATATCTTGAAGAGAGCACCCTCCACACTATCCACTTTTTCCTAGTTGTTAGCTGCTTAGCAAACTGTACTGTACCAATGCAAAACATTTCAATTATTAGAGAGCTGAAGATGTGAGGACAACAGCTGTGAACAGGTAATGTGTAACACTGTGACCTAAAGAAATCATTTCCTCTTTTCCGCATTTTCGCCAGGTGTTGGAACTAGATGATCTTCCAAGCCAAGCCATTCTACAATTCTATGAATAAACTAAACAACTGCCTTGCAGAACACAGTATGTTCCATTTTCATGTCATATTTTCATTTTGCATGTGACCCAAATTTTATCATGGATACCTAATATACACTAATTGCCATACTCAGATTAAGACATATACCAGAATAAAATTGTATTTCACAGAAATAGTTGTTACTAGAAGAGATTTGAATTTCATCCAAAACAGCTAAAAAGATGAAATGATGGTAAGATTACAATTACGTTACAATTCACGACTTTCTTTTTCTCTGCCTCCAAAGATAGTTTTGAAAGCCTAAACAAGATCTAAACAAGGAATGATCATTCATTAATTGTATTTCGAATACAGTTCTACTTGCACAAAATAGATAATCTAATGTTCTGCAAATTTCAAAAGTTGTAATTCCTTCATCAGAGTTAAAGATGTTTCTAAAGTAAACATGCTTGCTTTATCAGAGAAAGAATGAGAGTGAGTGAGTGTGTGAACAAACGAGAGCAGGAACAAGGGTGTGAGAATGGGAATGAGACAGCATTAGTTCAGTATTTAATAGTTTTCAGTTGCTAATAAAGTAAATGTGAGTACAGGACCAGAGTATAATGTTCGCCTTTCTTTTCCCACTGGAATGGAATGTCACTTGAGGCTTGATTTTCAGAATTTAAGGCATCTGGCTTAAGACCAGAAGAACAAAAATATTTTATATTAACTTTCCTTATTCTCTGGGGATTGTTACAGACGCAGGGACTATGGTTTAGTCATCCACAAGATTTATTTTGCTTTAGCTTCAACTAAACTTTGTATATACAACAGCTTCCTTACCAGAATTCATAGCCATCCTACTCAGTGCAATCATTTTTATAAATTGCAATTATATTACACTCAAATACATTGCACAAGAGATCTATGTATATGCTTATCCTCTCAAAATTAGGAATAAAACTCAAGATTCCTATTATAAGCTTTTCTTCCATACCATCACAGCAGTTCTGAAAATATTTTGATATTTATCTGCAATTATCATTTGTAATTAATGCCCACTTTAAGATTTTTAAAACTTTTTTTAGATGTTCATCTTACTAAGAAATAGTGCTTCTTGAATAGCTTCAGGAGAGCTGAGAACAGATTTGTTTTTAATTAACTGCACCAAGTTTTCACATACGTAACAAAGTATTAATATACTTGAGAATTTCTAGTGTTGTTTCAGAGAACTTTCAGAGAACTTCAAGTAAAAATGCTTGTTTGCTCTACAGTTTTAAATAATTATCACTGAAGGACAGAAAAACCTTGAAAGCGCTGTATGTTTCCATGAAACTCCAGTAGCAGCATAACATTTTTCTAAAGTCTCAAATACTCTAAACTACATAAATATGCTGTTAAGATCTTTAGATGGCATTTTTAGATGGCATTTTTGTCACAGTAGCCTAATTCTGAGAATAAGCAGGAATCCTTTCTTGTTCAAACAGCACTACGGTAAGAATTTGAGTTGGCATCAGGCAACAAAAACTAA
>WBMW01003830.1:194595-217698 GCA_013396635.1 Penelope pileata | reverse complement strand
AAAAAAAAAAAAAAGAAAAAATTATAGAGGGTATGTGAATCTAATTGATCATTACTGTAGTACAGAATAAACAGAGATCATTTCCAGACCCTTATTTTCTCAGTAGCATCACAATCTATTCCCATGGAAGGTAAAGTTTTCACATGCTTTTAACAACAGAGGTCCCATCAATCCCAAAATATTTTATCTACGTAAATTATGTAAAGCTATTATAACACCAGTATAGGAAAAAGTAATTTTTTCTGTACTTCTTTTTACTGAAAAGAGTAATTTCAGAGACATACTTCTAAAATTCATTGTAAAATCATGTCTTTGTACTCCAATAGTTACTCTACAAACTGTACTAATGCATTCTTCTGCAATGAAACCTGTCTATGAAGATTTATCTGTCAAAGACCATGTAAGAAAGAAAATGAAGCAATGATGGAAGCTCAGTTGCTTTTCAAAATTTAAGATGGGACACTAGTTTAGTATTACTAAAATAATAGATACAAAACTAGCAATTTTTAAGAATCACAATCTCTCTCAAAACTAATGCAGAAGTAAGGAGTAGTAAAGACAGAAGCAAATACCATTCCAATAACAATGTTAAGGTGGTCTTCATAACTCTGCACCCTCAATTTGTACTTAACAAACTTATGTGACTGCACTCTAACTTTTTTTTTTCTGTTGTTTTGTTTCTTGTTCTCTTTAAATCTCCCAATTGGCTACCTCTGTATTTACTTTCTTCAAGGAGCATTACTCCTCTGGAGTTAATAATGCATCAGAAAAAGCTCATACTCACATATACGCTACTTAACATTATGGGCAATGATAACATGTTATACCCTTTTATCCCATCGCTCACTTCTTCTATGACCACATACGCACTTAAAAATTAATGAATTATCTTCCTATGCATTTACACAGCTCCTTCTAAAATAAGTCCCATAGCCTAATGCTGCCAGACATCAACACATTATATGTGTTAATGTTATTTTTATAATAATCATAATGAATCAACTTTCAGTTACTTTTTGTTACATCGCTTCATAGAAGTGCAAAGAAAAAAGTAGATATTTGGACCCTTTAATGAAAACCTCAAAGCCTTGCTGTAATATTCCCATCCTATTTTAACATAGCAAAGGTACAATACCAAACTAAAAAAGCATTAGAGGGGCAAAACCCCTCCTGTTACATGAGTGAAAATGAGACGAAGTGTCACAAGGATACAGAGTTTATGTTCACCAAGTACTAAGAATAACTATCACAACTTACTCCTACTAATCATCACACATGGAAAAAAGGACATTATTACATTATTTCAGAAGTACATATTTGTGTACCTCATTGTGTAACCCACACAATTGCTTGGGTCAAGTCAAAAGCACTGCTCATAGTTGAAATTCCTGAAGTACAGTACTTTACTAGAAAACTAGCCTGCTACACTTAAACACTACACAATTTTCAAGCTTTCTCAACTATTTAAAGTACAACATGCCTGAGAAAGGGAATGGTTTTCTCACTATTGTCAGTACTGTGCAGAGAGCTGCCTGCAATTTCAGTTCCACGTGTATATGATGGGAGAGTAAGATAAAAGATTATTTTCAGTATCTGTAAAAGCATGCATAATAACCAAATGTCATCCTGATTGTATTTCTCCTGAAAACTCTTCTATTGATTACACTGGGAGAAGTGATAAAGGATTTTTATTTTTACAGAATATTCAAAAAAATTCATTCAGTTTGATTTCAATATACTTTACTAGTGAAAGGAAAGCATCTTCCATAAATCCTCACTACATACAAGATTTCTTTATCAATGTACAGTAATGGTGAGGTATTCATTAGGGGCTTTAATGCTGTCATCGTTAGCTGCATCTAGAGTACAAGCATATTGTTTACAAGAACAAAAAGCAAGAAAAAACAAACTCTGTAAGTATATTACATTATTTCTAGAGTTAGAACCCAACATTAAACAAACAAGCAGCCAGAAGTTAGTGCAATTTTGTAACTTTAAATACAAAAATTTCTTAAGTGGCTTTGCAATCATTTAACCACAACAAGCTAGTACACATTCGCATGCTGTGTGTCTAATTTAAACAAAAATGAAATAACACAGACTTCTTAGAAATTAATAATTGTTTACATTTGCAGAGTAAGTACCGACTGAAAAAGCAGCAAGTTCCAATAAAAAAATCCTGTTTAAAACACCAAGAATATAATCTCCTGCAGCACTATGTTCTTCTTTCTGAAGGACAGCCTTCTTGTTATTTCTGCAGTACAAAAACCTTTTTACTATATTTTATATTACATGAACCATACCTTTTTCCCTTGTGCTTCTTCATATCGTATCAACTGGTAGTAAAAATGACAAACTTGTACAGAAATTAAAACATGCAGACACAAGCAGAAACTGCAAGTTAGCTTTCAGCAATACAAGATGACAGTCTGTTCTCGTCCACAGAGACTAAGAGCCTGGAGAGAAAAGACGTGCATTGCCAAATCTTAGTCCTTTCGCTGCTTTTCACATGGTGCTGCCTCACCTCTGCAGTTCCGACAAGTCTACTTTTCCAACAGGCAGTGCAAACGTATTCCTTGTAAAAACTCCATAAGTAGTTCAGCCACAGAGATAATAAAATCCAGAATATTTAACATTTAATTGTGCTGACACACTGGAGTTTGTGTTTACATTACTGCTAGAGAAATGATGCAATGCTAAATTTATTCAAAAGCACTGCTTTAGACTCCTGATATTGTATGGATTTATACAAAGAATATTTTTCAATGTAAGCAATTTATAGAAATTGTTTATAAATATAGAAAATATGTCACTGGCACGATATAAACTCATTGTAAATAAAAGTAAAATGATTCTTCCCACATTAGATTTCTCATCTCTAAACTACTAATATGATTATATTATCGCAGAAAATATACAGATTAATAGATATAAACTTTGAGCCAAATTACAAAAGCACAGTGAGATGATTTCTAATTTCTGTCCTCATGAAACAGTTCCCAAACTGCTGAGGTTGCTGCACAGTGCTCAGCTATGAAGTTGCACATGTCCTCTCCCATTCACTCACTCCATTTCTTCACAAGAGGGCACAATTTAGAAAGCAAAGACCTCTTTCACACGCATGTCGGCTGCTCCAAAAGTAATGCCTCCTATTTTTCATGGAAACTACAATAAATACAAAGAGCACAATAACACTATTTGGTAGAGCAAATCCTCAGCTACAAAACACTGCTTTTCAATACAATCACCACCATTACGTATGCATCTTTGCCAGTGACGAAGAAGAGCCTGCAAGCTGTACTTGTAAACATCTGCAGCAGTGGAGGAGACCCACTGTCGTTGTCTCCACTGTTGAAACGCACCACCAACGCCTCACTGTGCTCACATCCACTGTTTTGTCTCCATCAACATCCAGCAAGCATCGATGAATGTTAATGGGTGCAACACTTACCTCATGGAGGAATTCAGTGAGGCACATTTGCTTTATCCGCACTTCCATGTCAGATGCCATTGTGTCAGAGTGCCCCTCTGCTGCCATCTGTCACACAGCAACAAAATGTAATGGGATATTGGTGGGAAGGTTCAGCCTCTGCTGCCATACTAACAACATCTGCATCTGATGCCATGGGCCAACAAAATACAACAGGAGGCATTACTTTCGGAGCAGCCCTTCTCTAAACCTAAAAATTCCATGGACGACTGCATGCTACTTGGAGAGCATTTAATGGTCACAGAGGAGCACAAACTAGACGAAAGAGAATTTTTCCCAGCAAAGAAAATTAAATAAGCAGTATTAAAAATTTGTTTTCTTTTAGATTAATGTATAGATAAAGAGCCAACATCGAAGTGCTATAGCACACTGGGTGTTTTGTGGCTCCATAGCCATATGCTCCTCAGGAAGAATTCTTAAACTGGGCAACACTTTAAATTAGCTTCTCGAATAAATCTGTACCTGGTAACTGGGGTAACCTTATCTCAGAAGTGGGCCTTGTTAGTATTTAGCTCAAATACTGCTCTTGAGTAACTTTATCTGCTTTTCAATCCATGCTTGTCAGCAATGATAGGTGAGAATAACATGCCATTTGAGGAGAAAAAAAAAAAAAAGAAACATGTGATAAAAGCAACGATGATAATGGTTGAAGTAGGAAAGCCACAGAGCACCAGAAGCTGCAGGAAATGCAATAGTAGATCTTCTGAAAACATTTTTGTAGCNTCAACCCACGCATTTTACTGCATCTCTCTACTTCTCTCCCCCGTCCCATTTGGGGAGGGGGGAGAGTGAGTGACTAACTGTGTGGAACTCAGCTATCTGCTGAGTCAAACCATAACAACCACAAGCCACGTTCTGTATTTAAAATACCTTCCCTAGCCACATGGAAAAAATAACACAGGAAAAAAACAAGGAAAAGGTAATGCTACAGTTGCACGCTCGAGTACCGGGAGAGTAAGCAACATGCAAAACATCCAGCTACCAACAAAACCAGATAGCTTCCTTCAGTGTGCTCTCACAATAATTAATGGACTGCAACAAGTACAGAAAAAAGGTACCTGGCAAAGACCATTCTTCACAGCTTTTCCTATCCATTGAAAATAGATACAATTATTTCCGAAAATAAATTAACTGTAACAAAATTTTTACTTAACAGGTGTATCATATTCAGTATACCAATTCATATAACAAGAAATGTAAAGACAGTGAGCAGAGTTTTGTAAAAACATTTAAAAATATTCACAAAACCTTCACAAAAATGCTCCGAAGACAATGCAGCCATTTTAAGTAGCTTTCTCACTGTTCTAAAACTGAAGCAGATAATTTCACACACGTTTTTGTTGAACAAGACCTGTTATCTACACTTCTACAGAATCCTTACCGTTACTAAAGGAGAAATATACTCCCCGATGCCAAGGCAGAACTACAGGCTATTCCAAAATCTGGCTCTTTCTTCTTGTCAGGATTGGTGTATAGAAGACAATCCATTTCCATGGTATCACTACTTGCTAAAGTCCTTCCATGAAAACACAAACACAAAAAGACAGTGAACTCTTTTTCCACATACACCAGTGTAATTACATTATTTGGAAATAATGACAGATCAATCACATTTTAGCTGAAGGGCAACAGAAAAATTATGCTGGAAGGAGAGCCAGGGTGGGCAATTACTGAGATGGCTGAGGTCTGTTTCTTCTTTGCCTACTTTATGCCTAATAATGACTGCTTCTAGGTAGACCAGCAATGTAGTAGGTACACAGGCTTTACTTTCTGCTTTCTAGCTATTGATATACTCTGCTGAAATGCAAGACAAAAATCAATAAACTTTGGTAGAGACATATCTTACCAATATTTAAAGATATCTCTCGCACTGAAAATATGTTGGATTCACTCATAACCAAGCAAGTGTGAAGCACAGATAAGCTCCTCAAACCAAAGCCTTATGATTAATGTGACTTATAACTACAAGTTACAAAAACTAGCAATTCTTCCTCAGCTGGCCTGCCAAAAATTTTAGTGGAAACAAAGAGAAACACCTACAGATAGCTTCATTTCTATCTGCTAATATTTCAAAACTGAGTATCTTACATAACAAACCTATTTCTTTGTTTCATTGAAAGCCCTTTCTCCATAGTGGGTAGCCCTACTTTTACACGACAGATATTAATGAAAAGATGTCCATCTTTATTATAGTCATTCCAATTCCAGCAGCAGCTTCTATTTCCCCTGTAAAGTAGGGGTACAGTAGTCACCCCTAATTAAGCTAACTGATAAACATAATAAAGTTCATGTAAGTAGTGCTAATTGCTTTTCATAACTACAATGGAATTTAATCAAAGATACGCTTGAAGTTTGATGGCAAACATGCATGGACATTTAGCTTGTCATGTATTAATATTATCAAGAAAGTAAAAAGGAATGGATTTAGCTAAGCAGCTCTAGAATCTGCAGCTTTACCTATTATTTTGCACTGCTAAATTTCACCTTTTTTCATAGCTATTACTCTACAATAGCTGCAGAAGTGTTCTTTGAAAATTTAGAACACAGCGCTAGAGTGAAAGATATAATTTGAACTGAAAATTCCAGACTTCTGAAATCCATAATAAAAGCTTCACTCTTAAGTGCCTATGACCACATCATTACCCAAACAGTGCAAGTCCTGATACCATCTAGTACAGAAACTGCTTTATTCATTTAAGCTTCTTTAATGTGCAGCTTGATCCGCTATGCAATGAAGTACTTTAAGACAGCCAATCTTTTTTGGCAGACCCAACAAAACAAAAATCTGTTAGATTTGTTCAAATACAATTTAAGTGCACTTCTGGCAAATAAACAATGAAATTCTTTTCTCTTTAGAGACTTAGAGCTTGTGCAGAAGAACAAAAGAGTACCTAAATTCCGTGTATATTTTGGTAATGTTATCAGCTGAATTGAAGATCGTCATGTCCCCACAGTCCTGAACGTATTCTTCCCTACAAAAACACAGTACCCTGAAGAGCCTCCTCACACAAAAAATAGGAAAGCCTGGAAGACTGTAGATGAGTACACTCATTAAGTTTTCAAACCTGAGCTGCTTCTAAGATCTCATCAGAATCTCCAAGTGTCACATGCAGGACAAGAGATAAGTGATGGCATGCCTAAACCCATCTGGAGTTAGACGCTGGCAAAACAATCCTGTTCTCTTTGTTTTAGCATAGGGTTAGCAAGAAAACCAAACGTTTTTTCAGCCAAATTCACTTTTTGTTGTTGTTTTTTTTTCCAGTTCTACAACATACGGACCTAATGGCATGAGAAGACAGAATAGATTCCACTTGTCTGTGGAATTCAGCAGATGAATAACGTGACTCCCTCCAACCCACATCAACAGCTTTTTGTTATTTGTTGTTCTTCCAGTCTCTGGAAGAAAAATTATGTTTTCTCAATAACGTCAAAAAATTCTAGGTAAACAAAATGCTGCAAAATGCCTGAGGAATGACAGTTTAAAGTTTACTTGCCATCACATGAGGCATAAATGGTGCAACCTGCTTTAGCAGAAGCTGACATTCTCCTCAGCTGCAGGATTCTTTTGACAAAAACTTGAAGGTACGCTGCTACTCAGCTTCTCCTTCCAAGGAGAACAAACGACCTCTGCAGAAGACTGACCATACTACCTCTTAATTAAGAACCTGTCAATTCTAAAATAGCTTTAATTTCACAGTGACCTTTGACACTGCAAAGAGCAGAGATTTTTTGCCATAGCGTGAAAATAAAGTAAATATTTCCTACAGATCATTAAATACTTATACCATTAGCTTTCTATTTCTCCATACAAATGGAACTGGACAAGAGCACAAATCTGCAAGGAATGGTATTACAGCATACAGAAGTAGACTGGGAAGGAAAATAAATAAATAATAATAATAATAAAAAAAACATTACATCCGACAAATCCTTCCTCTTTGGTCTACTCGCCAAGTCCTCCCCAAAGCAGAAAAACCCAGATGCAGAACACTGGTGTTACAAGTTCTACGTACCTTTCATTAAATTTGTCTGTGTAGGTTCGTCCCAAATGGCTTTAGATTCTTAGACATTTTGGAACCTGGGTCTCTACCAAGACACGCATTTGCAATATGCTAAGTACTCCAGTCCTCTCACTGAGAAAGAGTGAGCTGTGTTTTGAATAACTTATGCTTTTCATCACAAATATTCTATATGATTTGATCCAAACCATCCCTGGAAAGCTGCTCCTCGGTGAAAGGAGAAAAACATTCCCATGAAAAATTATTTCCTCTGTGAACATAAATGGGAACTCTCCAGCTCGTAAAATTACTGGTAAGAAAGATGGAAAAAAATTCAGGAGATCATTTTAGAGGGATTCATAAAAACAGTCTCAAGTCTAACTTGTACTTCTTGTACTTGGCAAAGATCCACTGAAAATGGTGTCAAAGCCTCATCAGAAATGTCTGTCACTAAAGACCTCAGTATTTTTCTTCTTATATATTTCCTAATTTATAAGGTTTACTATAAAGCTTCGCTTGTATTAGGTGTATTGTAGGTGAATCTCTCTCTAACCTTCCGAAAATGTCCAGGAGGAAGAAGAACTATGCCCCAAATTCAGTACATAACACTACTACAAAGTTACAAACACAGTATAGGAGAAGAAAACAAGAATGTAAATAATATCTTCAAAATAAGAACTATTTAGAGAACTTTGGAGGAAAATCTATAACTTCAAGCTTTCAGTATCTCATTCTACACTGAGCAAGTCTCCTTCAGCCGCCACAGTTACAAGGCTAGATGAACCAATCTCCACTGCATGACCTTCCTCAACCTTCCTCTTCAGTTGGGTAAAGACAAATTGGTGCATGCATCACTCACTCCTCAACAAAGTTTTGTGCACAAACTCATTTTTCAGAGCAAATACAAATATATGACAGTCCTGTTATCAATAGTTCTACGTAGAATTCTCCTTTTTCCTATTGTTTTTTTCTTACGAGTGCTACTGAGGTTTATGAAGAAATTATAAAGACAAATTTCTTCATAAAAGAACTGAAAGCAAGCCTAATTCTAAACAAAATAATGATTTTCTAAATATTGTCTACAAAGTTCAAGCTCCTAATTTTTTTTTTTTTTTGACTTTTTTCCCCGTCATATAGGTCAGTATTTGTAGTTTGAAGATTTCAGTTCTAACTTTCTATGAAAAAAAAAGTTGCCTGGAAACTGGTCAGTTCTGGATGTTGATAATCAGATTTTCTTTCACTCAGACATTGCAAAAGTATCAGAACAAGATTATAAAATGACATGCAGTCTGACAGTGGTAAACATCATACAATAATACAACATTTTGGCTTCACCAAGGGCAAGTCCTGCCTGACCAACCTCGTGGCCTTCTATGATGGTGTAACTGCATCAATGGACAAGGGAAGAGACGCTGACGTCATCTATTTGGACTTCAGCAAGGCTTTGACACGATCCCCCACAACATACTTCTCTCCAAACTGGAAAAATATGGATTTGATGGGTGGACTGCTCAATGGACGAGGAACTGGCTGCAGGATCTAACCCAGAGAGTGACGGTCACTGGTGCAATGTCTGGATGGAGATCGGTGATGAGTGGGGTCCCTCGGGGGTCAGTGCTGAGACCAATATCTTCACCAATGACATTGACAGTGAGANAGGATCACAAAAATGATCTAGGGGATGCAACACCTCCCCTATGAAGACAGGCTGAGAGAGCTGCGGCTATTCAGCCTGGAGAAGAGAAGGCTCCAAGGTGGCCTGATAGCTGCCTTTCAATACATGAAGGGGAGCTATAAGAAAGAGGGGGACAGACTCTTTAGCAGGGTAGGATGAGGGGGAATGAGTGCAAGCTGAAAGAGAGGAAATTTAGATTGGATTTACGGAAAAAGTTTTTTTTACAGTAAGGATGGTGAAGCACTGGAACAGGTTGCCCAGAGAGGTGGTAGAAGCCCTGACCCTGGAGACATTCAAGATCAGGCTGGATCAAGCTCTGAGCAACCTGATCTAGCTGTAGATGTCCCCGTACATTGTAGAGGAGTTGGACTATATGACCCTTAAAGGTCCCTTCCAACACTAAGGATTCTATGATTTTTAAACCACCCAAGAGAACCCTCCAAAAGTACACACAGGTAACCAGAATCAAAACTAACTACACTTCTCTCAAATATAAATGCTAACTTTATATCAATCTAATTTGTACTCTTCTGAGCTAAACAATTTTTAAAAAGCTCTCACTATTTGTTGCTAAACCAGAGCTATTCAGGTGACTGCTGGTGGCAAGATGAGAAAACACAGCTACCCAGTGTGATTAACAGTTAAGATTTTCATCTGATTCCACCTGCTGGTAGGAAAATTGTTTTCTACAACCATGACAATGGCACAAAATAAGCAAAAATGCTGTTCCCGCAATCCTACTCAATTAGTACAAAGTAAAACAGGCAATCAGGTATTTCTAACATGGAACATGGTATTCAACTTGGAAAATCTGCTAATGAAGACTTTAGTAAGTGATATTCCAATGTTGGGGTGGTGGGTTTTTTTTTTCGTTTACTTGCTTTTTGAAATTACAGTGCTGTACCCTACTTAGCAGGCCAAAATATCTTTTCCTTCCAATTACAGCAGTTGAGAAATTTTCAGTTATTATTTATCTCCACTTTCTACTTCTCCATTTTAGAAGAAAACTGTTTTTTTTTTTTTTTAGTACAAAAATTTATCACCTGAGAATTTCCAGGTATCAGTATATCAGCGCATAACTTATTTTAAGCTTCTATGCACTGGAATCTTCAAGTAAGAAGAAATCCAGTTCTAGCTTTGAAGAAATTATTCACTTAATAATAATAATGAAAAAAACCCAGCAAACTATGTAATAACATTCTGTCTAATCTTTTAAATACAAACCTTCATACTCACAGGCTGCATCAAGACTTGACTGAGGTTTTTTAAAGTTTCTAGTTAAAAACTTATCTTTTTTGAAATATAAAATAGTGAAGACTGAAAAAAAATAAATTCTATTTTTGTATTTGTTCTTATACAATCTGTCTCAGTGTTTGCACTGCTCTTTACATGAAGCAAGAGCTTTACAAGAGCTACAATTTCATAAATACAGCTTTTGTAACATTTATCAAATGCATATGAACACAGTATATCTTAAGAAACAAAACAAAGCAAATTGAATTAATCTTTTATATTCATATATTTTGCTTAGAATATTTTTGTTTATATTCATATAAATATAACTGTCATGACATAAGACTCTATCTGAGAGGAAAATATAATCTGTGTTCAAGCCATATAAGCACAAAAAGCCACAGATGCTGGCTCCAGAATGGGCAAATTCACCTCAGGGAAAGATTATTTTGTCTGGTTTGCAGAAGAAAAGCAACACTCTCTTAAACCACTCTGTGCAGATTTCCAAGCTGGAAGGGGGGAAAATTTTTATTTAAATAAGGTTTATCTAACACTTTATGGACCTTATTCTTCTACGCAAATAATCGGACCTGGACTGGTTGACATACATGCTGGAATAAAGCCTGTAAAAAGATGAAGGAAAAAGACCTGCCTTCCTAACGGTACCTCTTAAACTGGAAATAAAAACAAAGGTAAATAACTGCATAAAACCTTTCAGACACAGTAAGACTCATAAGCACAAAATGAAATAATCCAATTCCAACGCAGCATACGTGTCTGAAAAAACACAGGACCATGTAAAGAAGTATAAACATGTTGCCATGTTAACAATTCACCACTGAACGTGTACTTCCCAACCAGCAAATAGTTAAAAGCGGGGTGATCTTGTGCACGTTGTTCCTTCATGCAGTACTTGACACAGAAAAGTGCCAAAGTACTAAACGTACAGAAATGAGCTGTTATAGTAAGGTGCAAACAAATTTTAACTGTAATTTTTGCAAATAATAAGAATATTTGTTCTTCCAGATGTTTAAATTTAGCTTTGAATGTTAATAAACTAGTTACAAGAATAACAGAGCCATGAAGCTTGGAGTCGCATACAACAAATCTGTTGAGTCTACTGGAAGTAAATTTACTGTCAAGAAGTATCTTTTTAAATACTTCTGAAGAAGCCAGTTACTTCCCATACTAAAACGGGCCATGAATGTTTCCATACGCGATTAAATCTCCTCTTGTTTGTGCACCGTGACTGAACTAATAAACTTCCATGGCCGGGAACATGGTGCAGCACAGCACAGACACCTGAACTAGCTCTGTGAAACCAGGAGCGTGTGGAACCACTAGCATTACCCCATTTTTCCATCGTGTCATATTTCAGCTGTCTCCTCGCCACTACATTAGCTAATGGAAACATAACTGTACATAGCATAGTGATGACAATTTCACTTCACACATGTATTGATTGCAATGTATTTGAATAATTCATTTATTTTTGGATTATAAGCACAAACTTCCTTTTATTTGATCTAATCTTTAGTAAGTCACAGTATGAAGGACTGCATGAATTATTTTTTCAATTTTTTTTCTGATATGCAAAGAGTAAGTTTAGAAAAAAATAAAGTGAATATACTAGGCTTGTTCATTCCGAAGAAAAAGAGGAAGTCACAATATCAATCTTCCATTGTATAAAAGGAAGCTAGAATCCTCCATGTCTGCTAAAATGGAGAAAAATAAAATTATCCCCCAACATATGCTCTCTAAGAGAATTGGTATACATCAACTGTTCTGCTGCTTGTTACTATGTCTACTCTGTAAACAATTCTGAAACATAAATCCTGAAGTCACACGTGCCAGTTTTCTGTGAAAAGAACAATATTTGAACACTGGTCACAGTCTTTCCTATACCTGCCTAGTCCAGGTTTTTCCAAATACCCAAGTCACGTCTACATTCACATCCACTAGCAAATCTAACACTTTTAAAAGCACAACTTTCTGTACAAACCTATGCTTAATGAAAACATGTTCCCAACTGCCAGAAAAAAAAAGTACTTCTGATCTGCAGGGAATGTAATCTGAAGGCCACTGCAGGATGTGAGCCCAAGTGCTCCAAAGCACTGCTCCAGTCTTGCCTGCTATGTCAGCGCAGATGCAGAGCAACTTTTTGCAAAGACCAGGTCAGATGGACCAAGACTTCCAGTAAGGTAGGAGCTTCAGTAAGGAGAACTTTGAGTAACTGGTACACGTTTTTAAACCTTCAGAATTAATATGTAAATTGGGTAAAAATGGTTATTTTCTCTTTCGGTTTTAAGGTTTTTTTTCATAGCAACAATAAAATATGATGAACTAATCATATACCAAAGCCAAGTTTAGAATTTCATTTCATATTTGGGGAAAAAAAAAAAAAAAAAACAGGAACTCAGTTCTCAAGTTTTTACCTTCACTTCTGACTACAGAGAAATTCATCAATGCCAATTAAAAGTAATAGCAAAGAGAGACATTTATTTAAACCGTTAATAGAAGCTGCTTTTTAAAATATATTGCCATTGAACCTGTACACAATTTTATCCACCAGATGGCATATGCCTCACATCTTGCTTCTAATAAAGACAAACTGATACGTGTAAATAACAGAATTTTCCCATCTTTTCTTCTAATGTACAAATTTCAGTAACGGTTTAGAAATTATACACTCTCAACAAACAAAAAGATGTGCTGTAGCCTAGATATTGAATAATGAATGAGTTTTCACACTTAAACTCCACACAGCCATGAGCCGTTTTAAAACCTCAGCCTTTTCCCTCCAGGCAAGGAGATACTAATACAACTCTACCAGGAAAGTTATACCCGCAAAACAATCCTTGCAGAAACGTAGTTCAGGGTAAAGATGTTAGAAGAATCCTCATTCTACTGGATATTTGCATCTACGTGTGCATGTGTGCATGCACGTGTGCATATGTGCATACCTTCCTGAAGGGAGGTTGTGATGAGGAGGGAGTTGGCCTCTTTCCCAGATAACTAATGGCAGGACAAGAGGGAATGGCCATAAGTTGCGCCAGGGGAAATTTAGATTAGATATAAGGAAAAACTTTTTCTCTCGAAGAGTGGTCAGGCACTGGAATGGCCTGCCTAGGGAGGTGGTGGAGTCACTGTCCCCGGCACTGTTCAAGAAGCATCTGGATGAGGTGCTAAGGGATATGATTTAGTAGCTTAGCGGGTAGGGATGGTGTTAGGAGGACAGTTGGACTAGATGATCTTGTAGGTCCTTTCCAACCTAGTGTTTCTATGATTCTATGTACGCAAACCAGATCTAATTGGAGAACAGTGAAGACAGTTACGCAGATATTTAAGCCAAAAATATATAAATATTGTCAATATTTTTAGATAGCGGAATTTTCAGCAGAATTTGGGCCCATTTGTCAAATCGGCCTCCTACAATCACACCTCTAAATCCTCAAGGCTTCTAAACGTTTCCAGTCTGATTATAAGAAATACCAGGCATCCAGCATCTCTAAAATAATGATTTTATCCAGTATACTAATCATGAATCGTTAGTGTCCTATTTAAATGCCTGTATTTCAAAATTTTGACTGTGGCTGTTTTGAATAGTACACTAAAGTGTGAATTCTAACTTCCAAAAAGAGTAATGAAAATTACTGTGTCAACAAAGCTTTCCCATCACCCACCTTCTGTTTTGGGGGGGATCAGCTCTGACAAAGAATAGTTCAGGTCTTCTTGCTTTCACTGACTGATGTTGGTCAGATGATTAGTACCAGTCCATGGAATGAGGCTAAGACAAAGACCCCATGTTCAACAGCTAGCTTGACAGTAGCAACTTGCACTGTTGAACCTCTGAACAAATGATCTACAAAGTCTCATGGTCCCAGAGCCATTTGGTCTAAGCAAGTCCTACCATCAAATTTCCCTCTGGAAGGAAATAAATAACAGAATTGCTTTTATGCCTTTTATTAATACCTAGGTGTTACGGAGGATCAACAGCTAGATGACACGTTGATGACTCACAAATGAGGAGAACCTTTTTTTTTTTTTTTCTTAAATAGAAGACAGAAGAAAACCAGAGTAAAATAGGTAATCTTTTGTCAATAAGCAGATGCTTTGTAGTAGAGACAAATTGATTTCAGTGACCTGCTTACAATGCTGGCTTGCTTAACGTTAGGAAAGCATGAAGAAATTAAGACTGCTGAATGCTTAGTGGCAACAACAATGCCACATCATCGAAACAATGCAGTTTCAAATTTCCCTTTGCTAACTTGTCAGTGCTTGATGCATTTTTAATTTTAAGGATCTTCTTGGAGGAAGGGGGAAAGGGGAAGCCTTCACAATGATGCAACTATCTAGAAGAACAAAAAGTGGCTTTCAACATTACTCAAAAATTAATCTAGTCTATATAAATACATCCCAATCAATTATTTCTTGTTATTTATCAGTAGCTATGAATTATTTTCTCATAAATTATAACCTTGACAATTCATTAGGAAGTTGTTTCAGTCTTTAGGAGTCTTAAAGACTTTCATGCCTGACAACATGGCAAGAGATTTTTCAAAAATTGACATCTAGAAAATTGAGCTTATTTTCCTATCCTGCCGGCACACTGTGCCACCCAGTCCTGGCTCATTCAGCAGCCAGAGTTTTACTGGGGTTGGACCATGAGCTCAAAGGCTCCTAGGCTACTCACAGCGTCAAAAGATATTAGCATGACCAACAAGAGGGCCATAGGAACAAAGGCAACAGTTTGATGTCTGAAGATGAAAATTAGCAAGGCTGCAGGTTGCATGGCAGAGGAGGAGGAGGCAAGGAAACAGGATGACATGGACAGAGGCATGAGCTAGACTACCAGATGATGACAAATGCTTATTAAAGTCTTTGGTGGGGAGGGTTTACATTTTAATTTCTTCTGAAAGTTACACTTAGCAACAACTTTTCTTCTGTTTTCCAAGAAAAAGAAATCAACTTACAGTCTATGCTGTCTCAGATTTGACCCAACATAGCATTTACCAAAGAACATGAAGAAAAAAAATCTCATCTCATTCAAAAATCTACAAAATCTGAACCAGCTAAATTGTGGATCCAGTTGTGGGTTTCCAAACTGTGGTGCATATACTATAATTGTCAGCTAGGCACCCAAACTCTTTCTGCACATGCATGTTAAGTGCTGCTGTTACCATGATAAAGGTAATATATGACAAAGATGAATTTAGGAGCTTCCCTCATGGGAGAGGGTAGAAGTCTTTAAGCCTTAGAAAAGCAAGTAGACTCAAAATGTCAGTGTTCTGATAATGCCTCATCTTAAGCCTTCTAAGAAATTTTGTTATTCTAAGTTTTCCAAAATTAAGTTTAATTCTACTGCAAAAAAATTTGTTTCCCAGAATTTTAAACTATTATTTCTCAAATTATCATGTCTGAAACTCATTTGCTCAACTTGCAGATCTGAATTTTTTAAACCAACAACTAGTTTTAGGTATGTTATTTTCATCAGATACTTTCCATAGCAGAAAATATTCCTGGGGAAAAGAAAAAAAAAAAAATTACACTATAAAACATCATCTAATGAAAAACCCAAGGAGCCAGGAAAATAGTCCAATTGCCACACATGCTTGGCCTTGTAACACCAATCCTTGACAGAGTGCCTCTGTCCATAATGGTTTAGAAGTCTAATGATGACTAAAAATCTCTCTCCAAATTCTTTTAATTCTTCTAACACTTCTACTTGGAAGTGCAACCTTTGTACATAACCACCATGGTAGCACTAGTCTATAAATTTCTTATTTCCATAGAAAAACAGCAAAACATATCATTCTTGTTAGGTTTGGAAATAAGTCTTTGTTGTTGTTTTTTTCTCTCTCTACATTTTTAAAGTTCCAAAACTCAAAGGACTCTTTGTTGACTATCTCTTTTATTTTCCTTCCAACTTTTTCATAGAACACTGGCTCTTTTTCACTAGTTCTTTCAGTTAGCTACCTTTTATATCTCATTAGCAAATTTTGCCCAGTACTGTTAGATCAGTTTCCACTTCTTTTACTTAATGAAAAAGTTTTCTTTTTTTTTTTTGTTGTTCTCTTTGATGCACTGAGTCACAACCACATGGGCACTTCCTGTGATTCTGCTTTCATCTTGGCTGTTGTTTTCCTTGTGTTTCTTGGCAAACTGAAGAAATTAGAATTAAGAGGGGTAAGATAAAACTGATCATGAACAGTTAACATAAAGACTAATGAGCAAAGACCTCTTTCTTCCTAATGACTATAACAGTAAAAAAAAAAAACATTACAAATGTACTATTCTCCATAGTAGTATGATGAAACGAACATTTAACTTCAGCCAAAAATACCAGCTCTTTTGGAAAGCCAGTTCCAGTCTAGAATTGTAATACTATAACCATGTGCATATCACTTGTCCAATGCAAAGTTTAAATGCTGTTTACTTCACTGGTTTCATTGAAAAAAATTCCTGAAAGATCACAGAAAGGAAGGAATCACTCCCTGTTTCCCCTCTCAAAATGTAGTGAGAAGCCCCATGGAGAGTTCCATGGTCAGGAAGCCTAGAAAGAGAGCAAACCTTAAAGCCATCCACCTAAAGGAAACGGAATGGCCTGAAAAAATCATGGGGAAGAGACAGGGATGGGGGGAAGATTGCGGATAGACAAAAAATAGTCAATGGTTACAGCGTCTCGTCCAGAGGAATAAACGGCTCTGGAGACAGGGCCTTCACCTCAGACAAGGCTCTTCCTCTACTATTCATTAATAAGAAACTCAGTGACCTAAAGGTAAGACAGATTTAAAGCCCTCACCAAGGCAGCAAGAATCACTGGCCATGGGAATTGACTGTATGGTTTCCAATCACACAAAAGGGTACATACTAAATATCATCTGGCCACTTATGTCACAGGAAGAACTAAAGCACAGCAAAAGGTAGGTGATGCTGGATGCCGCTGAACAGCTTTCTTCACCAGGACGGGAAAAAAAATCAAGGAGCAACAATTGATCCTACCACAATCCTACAGTGACAACCTCAATTCCGAAGACAGAGGGCAATCTTCTCATTACTAGGTACATTTACTAACCAGAAAGGTGTTTACAACTCATTTAAACATTCTGAAGAAAAATGACTGAATCTAGAGAGCTGCTATCATAAGGAGTAACTTCACCATGCGTACCAAATGCCAAAATGTGTATTGCACAAGCCAGCCCTAACAGAAAGGTAGTATCTCAACTCTTGCCTTGTCTCCTCTGGTAAACCTGCCCTGTTTCATTCTACAAAAACAGGTGTACAAATTCAACTACAGAATTTGAAATAAAATAAAATAGTGAACATATTCTCTATCCCAATCAGTCCAAAAAGCAGGGGGAAGTGAGGGAGAACTACTACAATTTAATGGTCACATCATCACGTAGATCAGATAAATCAAAATGTTCCCATATGGGCAAAAAAAACCTCAATCTGCTTGAAAAACTCAGTCTAACACACCCAAATTCTCCACACAAAGTTTCACCCTACTGTTTCTGATGACAGATTAATTTTCCTGTATCAAGAGAGCTCCCCGTAATCAAAAGCTTTGTAATCTGTGAAAGATCTTCTAGGAACAGCAAACAAAACTCCATCTTCTGAATTTCATCTTAACTTCACTTGCAATGGTGTCCAACATATTTGTTTTAATCTCCCATTATTTTATAAAGATAATTTTAATTCTGAAATAAACCATTGGTGCATCTATCTTCTCAGCAGCTGAACCATTGGGAGGAAAAACAGGAAACAGCTGGTCAAAGCTAAAGTGAGATGAGAAATGTGTTCAAAACTAAAAAATGTGTCAAAAATGATCACCATTTACAAAGGTTGGATTTGCAGTCTGTCCAAACCAATGGCAGAGAAACAATGTGCAAACTAAACTAAATATGAAATGATTCACAAATGCCTGCTAATGATGAAAGGCTGACGAATTTTTTTTTCCTCAAAAGAAACAAACTGTCACAAAAGTTAATCTCTAACCTGCTAGTTTAAAAAAAAAAGGGGGGGGGGGCAGGGGCACGGAAAAAAAAAGTTCTGTCTGAACTGCTAGAGAATGAGAAAATAAATGAACTGCTGTTTTAAATATGAACCATGCTATACTTCCCAGTTGTTGGTAACCTCAGCATATTTTTTATTCAGCTCAACCTGTTGAGTGACTTGGTGCCAGAGAGACCAAAGCCTCCTTTTTTGCTCACGGCAAATCACAAGATGCCAATGCGTTTTAAGTTTCAACAGGATACATAGGTTAGTCAGAATACACGTAAATTTCCAAATAGGAAATCAATCTGAATGTTTGTGAAATAATCTTTCTCCCCTTTAAGAACACACACATTTAAAAACACAAGTCACCTGGTGAGATCCTAAGGCTGTAAACAATAGAAAGGAAGTCTAATGTTATGGCTCCCATGGCAACTGTAAGGTGCTTGTATAAAGTAAAATATCTTACGTATGCACAGGGTCAGAACTATAACTATTCCAGGTTTGCAGCATGACATTCTAAGCCTGCAAAGCTATTCAAGATAAATTCCTAACTTAAAACAGGCAAGACTGTTGAGAGCTCACTCTGGGGTCTTTTTCTTGATCCATCTCATAGCAACACCTAGAACAATTCTCCACAGCTCAGATACTTCCTTATGCTTCTGCTGAAAGGTAAACTATTCAGAATTATCATTTAACCTAGAAGAGTGTGATAGGCTGCATTTAAAAAAAAAAAAAAAAAAACCTTGGTTTTTCTTTGCTCTTATGCATGCATCTCAAGTCAAGAAATATTAACAGTTGAAACTAGTAGAGAAAATGTTTGTTTTGTTTTTTAACTACTGGAAACTGCAGATAAATCTCTTCTGCAGACTACAATTCAGCACAGAGCTAAGTTTGTTAAGATAAAAGAAAATTCAGCCACAGCAATTTGTCTTCTCCAGCTCCTGCCTCTAAGTCTATGAAACAGATGATATCATCACATGTTAATAAAGCAGCTAGGACATCAGATATGAGTCCAGAAGCAGGGCTTCCCAACAGTGTGGTAACGTGAACAATAAACAACAGCGTGGAAGCGGACTTGTGCTGAAAAAGGTTGCGTATACTATGATAGTAATTCCAGCTCTCTCAATCCATTTCACATATTAATATAGACTTTTTTGTATTAAACTACAGTTTTAAAACAACTGCTTAAACTTGGTGTATGCCTTGTTACTGAAATGTCTGACATAAAAGTATGGATTCCATGAAGCCAACAGCTCAGCTCCATTTTGCAAATTCTTGTTTTTCTCCCTTCAAGTCACATTACCTCAACAGGAGATTTTAAACGATTTCAATACAACCAGGATTTCACCCATTCTCTAAAACTTGAAGGGAATTCCTGAACACTAAGAATTAAGATTGCTGCAACATGAAACTAGTGCAGTTAATAATACAACCTTTGTTTTGCCCAGGTTTTACTAATGAGGGCCTGTCTGCTGATTGCTTGAAAACAATTTTTAGTGTCAGGAGAGTAAAATCAAAATAATCATGGAGAGTATAAGAATTACTTTTAAACAAGAAGCTCACATTATTTTATTATGGAATTCAAGTCCAAATGTTGGCAACAGTCAACAGACATTACAGTTACTGTAGAAGCTAAGGAAAAAAGAAATGAAAAAGCTTTTATTTTCACAGGAGTAAAATTACTCAGAGTCCTGCAACAAGTGATTTTAACATAAAACCAATTTTTTTTTATTATTATTATTATTTTGCTACTGCTGCACATTCCATACTGTGATGGCAAACTTATCTGTAGGTATCTCTTTATTTATAATGCTAGGGAAATCCTAACTTTAGATAACAAGGGTTATAAATCCAGAGATGAAAAGTCTCCTCTGAACTTTATACAGATGGGAAGACAAGAATATGATCTGTAAGAAAGAATGGTCACAAGCCAAGCCAACATATGTTCCTCTCTCATACTCAAGTAGAGGATCGAAGAGTGCATCTCAAAACTGAGACTTCAATCTCAGCTCAAAAATGACTGTATGCAGTTAGTTTCAAAATTTAAAAATGGATACTGTCAACACCATTTACAGCACTATTGAATACGTATGTTTTGCAGGGAAGGAACAGCTTTTAATTACGTAATTTTCTAGTGAAATTATCAGAAGAAAACCTAAAATGTGGTTACGCGTGAGATCTGACTTTGTTTCCAGCAGTGCCCCACTTCTGACATTGCCAATGAAAGCTGTGTGCTGTCTCACTGCCCTGAGTCACCCTGGTCCCAACTGCTGCACTGACGTAATTGGCTTTGCTTGGTGTGGGAGCACCCTTGGAGCCTTCTTGTCCCTTAACACTCCAGCTGATACACAGTTGGATAGTACCTGACAGCTGGATTATGTTCAATTTTTATTTCTTTAAGCTGTCACCAGTCTATTGTCAGCCAAAATTCATAACCATATATCAAATCACTTTTCATAAACAAAGAAAACTGAATAGTCTTATATCTCATGAAAGATGCCTTAAGTATTGTAGCAAATATCATTTTACAATACTGATTTTTCTAAAAATTTCATACAAATAAGGTAAAACTTAATAAGGTCCAACCACGCTTATTCTATTTTATAAAACTTTTCAAAATGTCCAAAAGACTATAGAAAAGCAAGATAAATTAAAATATACATGAAGCCTCCCAAGTTCAGACTTAAATTACTCACATGCCAACAGAGCAACCTTTATATGGCACAGTTTTTATTCAAGCATACCAGAGTAAGCAACCCAAACTTTTCAACAGTTCATGTAGGTAATGAAGATAAGTTAGTTTCACCCAAGAAAAAATTCAGAAGAGTGTCCAACTTTAATGCTCTAACACTCTAAAATGAACATTTTAATGTGCTGCAGGGAGATTTTCTAAAACAGATCTTCGTGCTTCTTTACAGTTAATGAACAGTCACTAGAAGGAAAGTCAGAAAATGTGGAAAAACTGAAGGCATAATATATTGCTCTTGCCAAGACTCCCACACTATTGGCTCCAACTACCTAAGTATGCTCACAGCTAAAACTTATTGTTCATCATTTGGCCCCAAATTGTTAAAGCTATAAGTCATCTACAGATAACACAAAGTATTAAGAGATTTACCTTTAACTCTATCACACATTACAATAACAAAGCATGGTTAAGAAAAAAAAAAAACAAAAAACCTCTACAGACGGGCTAAATTTTCTATTTTTAAATCTAGCCTATAAAACTGAAGTAACTCAACCCAAAGCAAATATAAGTATAGAGCTTCATTTAACAAAGTTCAATTTATTTTTACAGCACTTACTGAAGGGAAAACATAATTTCATGCCTATTTGGCTTCTCTTCTGCTTCCCCAATTTTTTTTTCCCCAAACAGTCAATTTTGCTAACAAACTTCTTTTCTTTAAACAAAAGACTGGCTCTTATGAAGAATAGAAGAACAAAAACCACAGGTCCAGATAGCAAGCAGCTCATCCATATGTGCTAACTACTTAAACATATGAATATAAACCTTTAAGCTTAAAAGCATGACAATATTAGTAACATGCAAAATCCTTATGTACAGTCAGAGAAAAAAAAATATTGTCAGAGTACAAGAGGACCCTTGCCATTTGCAGCTTATTTGCTTTATGTCATTTTTTCCTGTAAATTTCTTTCAGTGTTGGACAAGAAATTTCATTTCCAAGTGGAAAAAAAATTCAAGCCCAAATCTGCCTGTAATCCACAATAATTGCAAAATATCTCTTTCATAAAACTATGAGTATAACAAAGTTCCGCATAAACAGCAGTGTTACAATTTAGGTATGCATGCAAACTGAGATGGAAGAGAGGAAAAAAAAATCCATTTAAAGAACTCCATCTTTCACATGTGGAACAAGGAGGGAAAAAACTGTGGGAAAACCACATAATTCTATCAAAATAATATTGCAGTAAACTAAGATCTGAAACTCTTACTGAAGCAATTAAAAGAATTGAAAAGTGAAAACTGACAAGAATTTTTTTTTTTTTTTTTGACTGCTATGTGGCTTGCAAAGCTCACAGAGTCTGGCAGAATAATTTCACTCGTACAACTTTCCTATTGCCAGGTGATTTCTCGTGGCCACACTCACAAGCTTTGAGTCTGCTCTACAAAATCATACAGCCATCTGAGTGAAACATAGCATGTATCTGAAGACACGCTTGTTTTTATTATAATTAGTACAGAGGCTAAGTCAGATGCTTCCAAGTTCTTGTTTCACCTCTTATGAGTTAACAGATCTTTTAATTACATGAATTATGTTTGAATACACTGAGAAAGTACAGTATCTTCCAGGATACTATTAGGATAAAAATAGGGTTATACGATATTGACAATAAAAGGTTACTAGTAAACTCTACACCTGACAAAAACAACCATCCATATATATGTTCTTCCAAACATAGAGGATTATAAGCCCTTCCTTTGATCACAAACATGTAAGTACATGCTACCATTTGATGTAAAGTGATCCTGTATTTAGCTAGTGCAACTGGGTGTCAAAACAGATGTTATTCCCATGACTGGTAGTGATATACCCATCTATCTGGAAAGTCATTTCCTAATTCAAATATCCCCAGTACAAATGGAAATTCTGAAACCAAAATCAAATTGAGTTATGTAATGCGTATTTTCAGAAATGCCACAAAAGCATTCAAAGATACACTGACTAGAGCTGCTGATAGCAGTCTGG
>WBMW01003830.1:164615-194538 GCA_013396635.1 Penelope pileata | reverse complement strand
AAGGAAGCGGGGGACAAGTTTGGTTTAGAATTAAATTACAGAATATTACTTTTTCTTTCTTATTTAGAATTAACAATCAATTCTAAACTTAAATTTTCAGACAAATACAATATATTAAACAGAAAAATACTTTTTCTGGTTCTGTGCATTTAAAAATATCGTCCAAGATTATTATTTCAGCTATCACATTAATTAACAGGACAGCAAAAATTTAGCATCTATAACACTTCTTTCTCTCCTTAACTGTTTGTTAAGGGATACCATCAACTGACTATAGATAATTTTGTGGAAAACTAGAATTCTTAGTATAAGAATTACATAATCAAAAATCCTTGCATTACATCAATTTTACATCTGAATCAAAACCACTATGGACGCAACACACAAAAAAATCCAATGCTTAACAGATACTGAATTATTACACCAAACTTTTAAATTAACTATGAAATCCTCCCATAAGATAAATCTACACTAAAGATCATGATTCTATCTGGAAACAAATGTGAAGGCAATTAAGTTTTACTGTTGCCATATTGGTATTTGGCAGGTCAATAGAGCCTAAGCAGCTAAGAAGAGTGGACAATATGTTACTGTGTTAACTTTCATTTGACCAAAGTTAAGACAGTCAGCAGAATTTTTTTTCTTCTTAAAGCTCAAGCTACTGGCATCAGGAATGTAATGACACAGCAAAGATGGTCATGACTACAAAATCCCTCTGGCTACAAAATTCAGCTATTACAAATTGTAACTATGTTGTTGCAGTTGACATCTGGAGATCCTGAAGTCACTTACCTGGTTTGAGAAAGTCACCCAAGGGTAGTCAGCTGAGCTGCACAAGGTTAATAGCTTGGTCAGTGGCAGACCTGGCTACTTTAGTCATATGACATGACCACTACAGAGGTGTTTCAGGAAAAAACAAGAAGCAGACTTCAGCACTATGAACCTAACATCTCACAGACACAGGTGGTTCAATGATTCTAGAAACTCCGGTTTAAAATTTATGCAGATTGCTAATACAATGCAGCTGAGCTGGACCAAAGACACAGATACATTGTGTGGGGCTAAGCAAAGCTAACACCTACACCTGCACTCACAGTATCTACTTCCCTGGCAAATTCTTCGTATTTGAGACACATATTTATGATGGGCTACTGTGAGGAGCTTATGCTCACTCACTGCTCCCACATTGAAAAGCAAATTTCTCACAGATACAACAGCTGTGTTACTCACATCCATTCAAGAAGGGTAAGCTCTGCACTGCACATAACTGCAAAAACTACATGCAGAATTAAAAAAATAATTTGATAATAAGAATTCTGTCAACACACAATGCATATATTAAGTTCAGAGGAGTCTAAGCTTGCATTAAAAATATAAACAGCATCATAATGCATCAAAAATGTATGTATTTTCTATATAATCCAAAGCCTCAGTCCACCTCCTTACATATAGAAAGAAAAAAATAGCAAGAAAACAGTTCAGTCTCTTTCCTTCATTAGCACTAGAATTTTTATGTAAGGGATATGCACAAATGAGACCCACATTTTCCTACTTAAAACATAAAGGTCTCTATTGTTCCATGCTACACCAGCAATGCTATGAAAACTTAATTTCTCTGACTTTTTTCCCCTGAAAGAACAGAAGTACTGTTCATTTAACTGTTCCAAACAGAATGCATGCTCAAAGGGTGAGATAAGGGAAAAGGAAGAACAAATTACTACATTCATTTACTACTTTCTTCTTCATTTGATTATTGGTATGAAAGCTTCCTACAAATGACCATAATTCATTGAATTATTTTAACCTACCATGTATGTACAACAGGTCCATGTATTTGTCACACCCACAGAGTTAATTTCCATGTTTGTGTAAAAATGTCTAAGGCTAATATAACCCATAAACACAGAAATATCATTACAGAAATAAGACACTAAAATAACAGGAAACACAGCAAGAAAACATGATTCATATTAAACATAAAGAGATCAAACACAGAGGTAAATAATAAGAAAAAAATTGTAGTCACCACCTGGAAACAAAAAAGACTTAAAAATGTGAATTTTTAAACTCTTTTGACAAGGAAATACTCTTTGCATTGCAGTTATACAGATTACTTTACTGTAACTGTTAATCTTTTGTTCATTTATAGACAGATTTTTTTTCTATTTAAGTTATTAATCAGCGAGAATGTATGATGTTTAATTCTGAGTTAGTATTATAGAAGTTCTCTAGTTAATGCCCTCATACCCTAAAACGATTCAGTATTGCATGGCAACGGAGTAAAGTGGTGAAACGTTCATTTGCATTAAAAGCTAAAGAACTCAAGCCATACCAGAAATGTCTAATGAAGAAGCCTAAATGCATCCTTACCATTTCATACTTATATAAACCAAAGTAACCCTAGACCTCAGCTACAAAGCATTCTTCATTTCCCTCCAAAAAAAAGCTTATAATGAAAATACAAACATACCGAGAGGATATCGTGTAAGATAAATATGTGGCTCATATTAATCCCTTTGTGGGAGTGTGACCATGCACCATGCAGGGCACATGCTGTGCTAGCAAACTTGTGTTTTCACAGATTAAGACAGAGTATCACAGTAATGAACAGCATCATAAAGTTTTGCCACCTGGTACAAAAAACCACAACAATGATACGCATCTGTTCATACAGGTCCTCAATCACCTATATTAGTGGAGAAATATTTTTTGGAAGGATATGAGGAGGGCAAAATTGTCATGGAGCTCCCGAGCCATTAACTCCACTCAACTGCTAGAACTGGCAAAATTTCATATAATCCATCTTATCAACTTAATAAATTCCACCACAGAAATAATTAATTTTTCTATCATTTCAGTCCCACTTAAGGCTGTTGTAGAGTCTCACCGCTAACTGCTAGAAACTTCTTCCAGTTTTCAACCTAAGTTTACTCAGGACCAGTTTATAGGCACAGCTGCTTATCTGACGATACTCTCCTTTGCCATGGTTATCTTCCTCTCCCTGGATGTTATTCATACACTTCAATAAAAAAAATTCACACCCTCTTTTTTGCTAAACTCAGGAAGCCTCTCTTTTCTTACTCCTCTTGAAGGAATTTCTCTTGCTGTAGCTTTCATCCTGCAGGCTTTTCTTTCTCAGTTGTCATATTTCAGATCAATCCTCGTGTACCAATAGTCTAAACCCCTTTACAGATTCCATTGACAACTACTTCACTTCTACCACAACAGAAAATCTTTCACAATCTAAAATAATTTATTCAGGATATGCTGTGTTATTTCTGTAGTAGCATTTTAGGCATTTATGATTTCATTCTAAACTTAGAAAATTTTGTATAAGACAGTCAGCAGAATAAAATAAGGGCTATAATACCAAATTATTATATATTATTCAATGATTACATAAATTCCTTTTTGAATAGAAGGATTATAAATACCAGTAATTTGGGAGAAAATAGTATACGTTCTTTTTCAAAGTAACAATCTTTCATTGTGATCTAATACTACCATTTATCATTCTATACAATTTATTCCAGGGAATGATTAAAGTGTTAATATAATAATTTTATATATATATATGCCATATATATTCCATTTCCATATGTAATATAGTATATATTAATATACATTTATGCATGCAGATGTGTAAATACAAATATAACATTTTATCTATATGTATATGCATATCGAAATATCTGCATATAGGTATATTATATGCTTGTATATAAATAATATATATCAAGACAAATGTATGCAGATTCATATATTTGTATCTACATAAAATGTGTACAGGTATACATTTATATCTACACATATGTATAACTTTTATACAAATATAAAATTAATTTTCCCTCATGTCAATCTTAAACCCAAATGAGTTTTTAAGTATGAGACATTCTTCTGAAAAGCGGTGTTCAGCATAAGGTTCAACACGGTTAAGTGAAATATCCTATTGTGACCGTATATTTACTAATTGAAGGCATTTTGTTAAATGAATGTCATCAGGTTAGCAAAACTCTTGCAAGTGAAAACAAACTATGAAAAGCTTACCTCATACCATAAAGAGGTCTCAGGAAAGGAATTAAGTTCCCACTTTATTAAGGATTGAATTATAGATAGCTGTTCCGTTGTAATCCTAGAACGCTTCAAGCCACTGTTGTTTTTCCTTTGCTCAATAGAATTCCAAGCAACAGTTCCTATGTGCCCTGAAGGTAAAGTCCTAACAATTGCTCTTGTTCCAGTATAAACTGATTTTTTAACCTCCTTATCATTTTTACAGAAACGTCTTATTAATAATGTGGAACGATCCTTTTTGTTTCTAAAAAAATCCTCCTCCATCTCTTCTTCACAGTTATCAGTACAGTCTTCAAAATGGCTCAGAAAGGGCTTTGAGGGCATTCTTCCAGTAAAGTTGTTTCCAAAGAAGTTGTGACCTGAGCATGCCACTTTAACCTTTTGTGGTGCTCTTTCCAGACAGAAGTACTTATCCCTTAAAGTGTCATCATACAACTGCTGCCCATTTTCATTCTCACAATTATTTGTCAACTCCACTAATGTGCAGGTGCAGGCCGAGGAACCAGTACTGTTACCATCACCAACACTTACTGGCTGCAAGCAGTCATTCAAAATGAAGCTGCTGTGTAAATTGCACAAAGCCTTTGATATACTCCTTTCACTAGCACAATGAAAGTGAAAAAAGGCTACTTCGTCAGTATCATTGCTGTCATTCTTATTTACTGCTGTCTGGCTTCTTAATGAAGGTCCATTCATTTTCAACTGAATTTCAGCAAGCATAGCTCTTTCCAGTGAAACAGGAATTCCAGTTTGTAAACATGCCTCTCTCCCTGCTAATGGGCCACAAGATTTATACAACTGGCTGCATGGGATACTACTCTCATAGTTTTTTTGCACAATGTTACAGTTAATGTTAAGAAATTCTAATGAATCAGGGATGCAGCTGTTTCTCTCCCAGAATTTTTCATTACTATCATCATTACTCATTTGTTTATTTGCCAAAGTGAATATTTTGGGCACTGAGCCCTGAAGATTTTCTTCTTCCAGTCTATGTAAATGTGAGACAGCACGAGTGGTTCGCCTTCCTGGACTGGCAGTATGTCTTTTTATAGCACTGGTGTCCAAAGCATTTTCAGTATTTTCATCTCCAGCTGACTGAGCAGGTATCACTTTACCCTGTACCACAGAGACAAGAACAGAAGCTGTCATCTCCTCAGAGGCCATCTTGACACAGTCTTTAGTTGCTGTGTGTTGGGGAGAGGGTGTCTATCAATCCTCACACCATGATTTCAGCGTAATAAAAGAGTCAGTGTTAAATAATCAAGAAACTTGATAAAACATACACTGACTACTTGCTCTTTTTGAATTGGGGAAAAGAAGAAGTAACTTTCTTGTAGTTCTACTATTGGACTACCAGGCCTTCCCAGTTGTGGGTTACTAGCATGAAGTGCAAACATTTTTAAACCAGCTTTTTAATGTGACATAGCCATTCAGCTTGTCTCTTCCTACAATTAATTCTTCTATGATACGTAGCACATTCATTGTTGCCTCAGGTTGTAGAAGACAAACACAATCCATTCCAAAGATGCATCCCCTCATAGGATAACCAGAAAGTTGAGGTTTTCTGTAAAGAAATGAAAAAAATACATATTTTGAACAGAATCCACAGTATAAAACCCATCGTGACAATTGTAACAAAAAAAAGAAATTGCTTCTATGTAAAGAGAAGAAACACAAAACAGCAGAATATAATCACACTGTGACCTACAGAACTGCAAAATACACATTTACATGTCTTAAAGTCACATTTTAGAATTCAAAGAAGTTCAAAAAGCTGTGTTCACATCACTAAGGAAAGCTACGTGGCTGCAGAAAACCAATTTTACTGAACCCCTAAGACTGAAATTGCACATGCAGTTGAACATATACAAAGAGAAAAAAGGAAATGCATTTTCTATAATTTCTCTGACTCATAGCCAGGATAGGCTAATATATTTAACAAACATATATCACTTCTAAACCTATTTTGTCTTCTAAAACTAATTATTTTCCTGTTCAGAATTGAACTCTACCACAACAGCAATTGTTTTGCAGTAATGCATTTTTTTTTCTCAGTAACCTTTACAGTGTTACTTTGCAACCATGAACAAAACACAATTTCTTTGCCATTGAGTTTATCACTGAAAAAAGACAAGCAGAAAGGCAAAGTAAGGTAAGAAATCCAAACAATGCTTAAAAAAAAATTAGGGAGGGCTAACAATCAAAGCAATTTGATGCATAAAAACTATTTTGATACTCTTTTTGTGTAACTATGATTAACAATTGTATTTTGATCTTAGAATGTCAGCTTTCATTTTTATTGGTTACTGATCTTTATCCAAAAGCAGTCTGCCACAAATCAAAAGATAAAATGCACTCTGTAGTTAACAGGATATCTGATATGCCATTTTCTCACATAATAACATGCCAAAGTGCAACTAAATGCATCAGCTTTCCTGCAATCCATCTCTTTAGAAAGCAAAAACAAATTTAATGAAAAGTTATCATTTAGCTACAAATCTGACGACGTAAGGTTTGCTGGCGTTCTTCCTTTCAGAAAGAAACTATAGTTAATGCACAAAAAAAAAAACAAACTGCAATTCAATATTTAAAACAAGATTTCACTTTTACTGGTGTAATATTGGGGGAGAGACCAGGGAGGGTTGTAAAGGAAAGTGACGCTGACAGAACAAAGAGCCACAAGTTTTACATTCCCCACGCATTACAACACTCATGTGCGTGCCAGAGCAGCCAGAGGATGGGAGACCCAGATCCTGGACAAGAGGAAGTTTCAGCACCAGAAAGTAAAATAAAAGCTAGAGTTCACAGAAGAGTTGCAGAGAAGGAGACAGCAGTAGTTGGATAGAGTGGCGGGGACAGGAATTTAACGAGGATCATGTCACCAACACAGCTCACAAAACATCCTATAAAATACAATAATACTGTGACAGCACGACTGTAGTGGAGATACAGTGGGAAACCAACACCTAAGCAATTCCTGAAGTCCATACTCCATGATAGACCCTATAAAATAAAATTGTATCCTGATTTTCATTTTAGTTCACTTTCTTAACTATTTCATGGTGTGGAGTGGGGTTTTTTTGTTTGTTTGTTTGGGGGGAGGAGGGGACATGAGGTTTTTTTTGTTTTGTTTTTAAAGAAAAAAGCCTAAGCACAAGAGAAAAAAACCACAGAAGGAAAGAACCCTAGCAATAATTTTGTTCTATAATTTCCTACCCTTTTTCCCTGTTCTTCAAATCCCTAGATAACAGCTTCCATAACTTTTTGCAACTACATACTCAAAGAAATCTGTGAGCAAATCATCTAGAAATGTTCTGATCTTATTCCTTCCAACAACTGTTCTATGTTCAAGCTTAATATTACATACAACTATGCTTATCAAAGGAGGAAAATCAAAGAGGAGCAAAAAGGCAAGGCAGTCCTTTTTTCCTTAATCTCGGTTTTACTCGAGTCTTTTTGTTTCTACACAAAATAACATTATTTCGTACAAAAGGTACAAAACACACACATATATTAATCTTCAATACTGATTTTTGAAGGATTTCTTTCATCTATCTAAACATCCCAGTCTAATGATTCATCTTTCCTGTCTGCAGCAGCAAAATTCCATGCAATCCAATGAATATACAAGCAACTGAAATATATTCATAAATCTACTCCCAGCAGTAACACTAAGCCAGGAATAAAACCTAATGGAATAGATTATCACTGCACAAAATATACAGTTTCCTGTACCAGATGATGAATGAAATTATTACAGAACATCACCACTCTATGATGACAAAAAAACAACTTCATTACACAACTTCAACATCACACAATGAATTCAAGATCACAAAACCAACCGTTTCTGTTGAAATACTTTACATCATTCTTTAATGGAGAAAGTTTAAAAAGTAACAATCATCATCACCTTGCTGATCTGCTTCTATAAACATAAAATCGATAAAACCAAAGGCCCACTTATATCCCAGAGGCTGTCCACAACGTTCATTCAGTGGACAGGACTGCTCTTCCACAGTTTTCCTGAAAGTTTCCTTCAACTTCTTCCTTCTTCTCCCTCTCTTATATCAGAGTCTCCATACATACAGATTCTCAACTGCTTCCCTCAGATCCTTTTTTCCTCTAAAAACTTTTATCTCAAATCTTTCCTATCACAGACTTTTTGGGTCACCTTTCTCCTCAGTTCCAGAGGCTGAATGTCTGCATTTTCTATCCACCAGCACCACTCTTCTACGTGTCTGTCTGAAATCCATTTCCTCAGCAATAACGTCTGCTTAAGAATATCCCTGTCTACGTCCAGCTGTTCCCATCCTCTCATGGCTACTGCAATGCGATAGGGAACTGATCCATCTCAAGAATTTTTTGCTCAAGTTACTTTACAGCTAGATCACTTTCCGAATCCACTTCATGTATGGTTGTAGCACACGTTTATACAACAGCAAACAGACAGCACAGGGAAGAGTGGAAAAGGCTGTTTCAGTGGGTTTACACATCTCTTCAATCTGCTAATGCAGTTCAATGTTTCAGCTATGCCCATCTAGCAACAGGCCACCAACAGAGCTGGCAAATTCCCTTCTGCCCTCACTCTCGACCTTCAGTCCCCATTTCCCCCATCTCACACATCTTGACACCACAAGCCCACTCAGTTAAGTTCATTCAATCAGATGATTTGTCAGGAAACTTCTCTTTTCACCCAAACAATTTGATTTATCTTGTGGCCAAGTGATCATGATAACCCACAGAAATAAAAAATAAAGTGCTTAGTAGGGATCGCACATCTCAGTAGCAGCTCGAGTTTAGATTACGTTTGCCATGATTCCTAAACACACCCTGAATATAAAATCAGAGAATAAGAGAAAAGTTATCTAGTGTATGACTATGTTAAAATCTCATAAAATAGCAAGTAAACAGTGTAATGCCTCTGATGTATGGACAACTGCAGAAGTATCTGAAACTGCAGCTCTGCTGAACAGATGACAAGGGTTTCATGTGTCCCCATTATTCGCCTCTCAGTCTCTGCTTTCCACTGTAATCAACAGAATTCACTTCACCATGCCCAGCTAATTCCTGAAACTGTTGGAATTCATTAGACATATTATGTAGTATGTTAACAGTGCTATAAATGTCATCAAGTGTAAAACTCACAAGCTCAGTCAATAAAACAGTATTTGCAACTTACTGTAAAATTACAGAATTTGCACTTCGCATTACTCCCTCTACCTTCATACCTGCATATGGGTGGCCAAAGCCTAGATCCTTGTATAAAAACCTCAAATACGTAAGCACATTTGCATATAAAATTATTCAAAACCACATTTTTCCCATTGCACATTCAGCTCAAAACACACTGATTCATGCTTAAATTTGCATATAAAAGCACGTGAACTGAGTGATTAAACCAACATTGTATTCAAGACATACTAGTATTTCCTAAACCCAGTAGATTAGCTGATGCAATCCATTAATAACTACACTGGTTCATTTCACAAGGCTCAAGTTATGTCAGAAATGTAATGTGCTCTGTGTACTCAGTAAAGGAAAGTAAAAATGTAAGAAACTAGATCCAGCATTAGTGAATCATCCTGAATTCATAGGTCAGCCAACAAAGGCAAACGAATAATGAAAATAAACAATCTGGCGACCCTTCAGCACACACATTCACAAAATGTATTAAGTCTGAAAATACATGACACAAAACCAATTTGTCTACTTTCTTCTACTGCTGCATACACTTTAAGACTGAAAGTTCATGCCAGTTCTATTAATAATAATTAAAAGTAATGTTTAATACTTCCTTATTCTCCAAATATTTGGGTTTAAAGACTACAACAGACTAGGTAAAACATACTTTCAGCATAATCAAAGACTATCAGTCTGTATTAACTTAGTATCAGTTTAACCTTGAATTCGTTACTCAAGTTAATTCCTTGTAAGTCAAAATAAATTCTGTTTCAGAGAAAATTAAATAGAGTAAGTCAAGATTTACTGTACTATTTAGTCTAAGTAAAGGTACCTAAAGGATCAGAACAGTTACACAATGTGCAAGCTGGAGAGCCATTTAACGTTAGGCTGTCAAGGAAAAGATGATTAGATAAACATCTGAAGGTGCTGGTTAGACTGTGGGAAAAAGCAGCAAGTCCATCAGTAGCAAGCAGGGCTATGGGCTTCATGGTGAAGATGGGGAGTTATTAAATTAAAGAAGGTGCATGCTGCCAGAGATGCCAAACTCAATTCACTATTTGTGATGCTGTGGGAGATTTATGGGGGACTGGGTGAATGCTTGGTAGGGGCCAAGGGAGTAGAGAAAATGGGGGACTGGCACAGATATGTGAGAGTACAAGACACATACTGATGGCTTCCTATGGGCAAACTGCTACTAGACTGGGAAGCAAGGTAATTCAAGACAGCTGAAGGGCAAATGGAAACTGTCTGAAAATCCCCTCTTCTTCCAAGGCTATGCTGGGATGCTACTTAGGCAACTTTCATCCTACATGTTTTGTATGTATGGTGGCTATCAACCCTAAATTGAGTTTCAGCAAATTAATAAATGTGGACGCAGCACACATGGTATAAGTAATCAGTGAGTACGAGATTCTTGGGAAACAGCAAACTAGCAGAAGGATTTGGCACGGGCTAAGTAGATACAAAATCATGAATCATTATCTCACACCACCCTGAAAACTGTTTAAACAATATAATCTCAGTTTAAGCTCTTAAGGAAATAACTGGTTCATGAGAAAGGTTGTTAGTATACTATGACTATACATTTGCAATAAAAATGAGTTCAACCAGCCTTTTTAAGTAAATAAAATAGTTTTTCCCAAAGTTATTGAAAAGAAAACCACATTTATTAACTTCTCTTTAATTTACCGTTTTACCCTGTATCATGCACGTTATTAATTTTCAGCTTTGTGCCTTATCTCAGAAACAAGCAGAACAGACAAGCACAAAAACAAGGCACTAATGTGTCACCAACAGTTTTCTAAATCTTTCTTCTGCCCAGGGAACCACAGGCAACAGTAACGAAGAAATAGCCAAACTCTGAAGAATGATTCAAGATGTGTACAAACCCTATTTGAACAGTTGGAGGCAAATTATAACATTTTACTTGGCACAAAGCATCATGCAGAACCTCAGATTTACCACCAGTGTCTGTGTTTCAACAACAGCAAAAAAATCTGAAAGAACAACAATATTTATATATCCATGTCAAGTTAGAGAGGTTTTTTTCTAATTTCTAGAATACTTATCTAAACATGATTGAGTATTAGATGTCTCAAGCTACACAAATGGTTGCCAGATGGTGAACCCTCAACTGCCTCATCATCCATCACTGCTTCAGGCAGAATCTGAAGCTCCTGCCAGACACCAGCTCCAAGCTGCACTTCTTTACAGAACCTCATTTTCTGTACTAAGAGAAGCACTGAGAGAACCTGTGACCAAGTTTATCTTAATGTCAGTATCAGTTCTTTCTTTCTTCATAGATCTGAAATAATGTGTTTAAACAAACTTTGTTCAGTGGTTACTAGAATTTCAAGCTAAATGATCTAATTCTTGAAAGCAGTAATTTCATCATCAACGCACTGATGAGTCCTTCCACCTGAGATGCATGACTACAACCATTAAAAGTGAGATAATCCCTCTGCATCTTTGACCAAGTATTTCTGGAACACTTTCCTTAACTTTTTAAAAAACTGTGAAAACGGTCTTGAGCATATGAAAGAGATTTCAGAGCACTGAGTCTGGCTGTTCACATGAAAAGAGAGAGCTGCAGAATTTAAAACAAAAATCTTCAAAGAGCAGAATTCAAGAAACTTGACACTAGCGAGTATAATCTCTTGGAAAGATTAGATAAAGGAACACAAAACAAGTGACAATTAACAGAACATATATAAAGGACAAATAATGCTTATGCAGAAGAAAAGCAGGAAATAGTAATAATAGTAACAAATTTTTTAAAATCAGGTAAAAGATAAATGGACCAATGCATCAGGATTGATTTCAAGATCTAAGAAATCCAAAAGGAATCATACAAAGCATGCAAAAAAGAAGAAGATGAAAAATGAGATTTGAGTTTTAAGACAACCAACTGGCAGGCTCCAATCAAATAAGCTGGCTCCTCATTCCCTGTCACCTTTAACAAAGCATTTTCACTGTCTCCTGAATGTGAACTCCTGCAGGGAAGGGAATAAACTGATCCAGAGGAAAGCTAACCAACAAAAAAAGAAAGAGGAGTCTTCAGGCACAACCATCTGGTGCCACTCGCATGATCATACAAGTTGACAGAGATCCCGGCAAGCACAAAGCAGGGAGAACATGGAGAATCCAGGGTCAGTGTGGGAATGTATCTGCAGCATCTGACACTGAGACGGCTTTAAATAGTCATCAAAATACATCCTAAAAAAATAATCTACCACAACATCAGCATGTAAGCATAAAAATGTGAGTGGTAAAGGCAATGTAAGTTACCACTAACAAATAGGATAAAATACAACAAAGAAGAGACCATAAGGAAAGATTCATTACCTAAAAGGCAGGAAAAGCGATTTGTGACACGGAGAAGACAGATATTTTATGCCTGGTATTCCTTCTTACAAATAAGAAGTGTACATTACATCACATATAACTGGTCCTTACACAATTTTGAACAGAAAGCCAAAAACTCAAAACGTATTTCAGGTGGCATCTGTTGGATCTAGTTCCAGTCAGCATTGCCATCATGAACTTTCAAGACAGACTGCAGTAAATTCAATAAGCTTTGATGGTGAGGAACCCAGAGATTCTTGGAGTCTAACACCTGATTTTGCCTCAGCACAGCGGTGTTTCCTGATATCTCTTCAAGCCTCAGCTCTTCAAAACTTAGATGATCTAATATGGCCAAGTTTAGTAGGGAAGTTCTATTAAATATCTTTATTTTTTGTTTGTTTGTTTGAAAGCATACAGGCTTTTTGGAAAACTTAGAGCTAACCTTAACACCATGACATACAATTAGTTCAAATGATGAGATGTTTCAGATGCCTCCTCATCTAAAACCAGCAAGATTCAGAAGTGTACTACCCATGTATTATTTTCCTTTTGTTTTACTTAACATTTTCAAAAAGTTGTCAGAGCACATATTGTAGACTGCTTTTACCTCTTACCTGACTCTCTAGATTCACTACGCAAACTCTTTTGGAAGACTAAGGGCTATAGTGATAAGTGCTTATATAACAAGAAACAGAAGACTGGTATTGGCTGAAATGTTCCAATCGATTTTAGAAAATAAAATCTAAGGAATTCCTGTTAGAAGAACGGAAGACTGTAAACCCCTGCAACTCAACTCCACCCCATGAGAGAGCTGACTTCCTTAACAGCTTCTACAGTCTCAGTTGAGCAGGACCGCTTTCCTACAGTTTCACAAAAACTATTTTCATTGAGTCAACTTGCAAGATATATTTACAAAAGAGCTAGTCAGCATCCCAAGTCTCTTTCAATACATTACATTTACTATATTCATCAGCATTAGATATGACTGTATTAAATAGTTAAATTATTAATATAATTAATAAACTATTAATATAGTTAATATTAAATAGTTAAACAGGAGATCAAGCAACTGAACAGCAGCAGAACCCTGTCTCAGGCATGCAGGAACAGACAAGATGCCATGGATGTGGTTTAACCAGGAAGGAACATCACTAACCTTTTCACATAGCATCTATTGGCTATTAGTTGGCCCATGCATATCATGATTTTGCCTTCAGCAGTTCCACCTGGTGGAAATCTGCCATCAGCTCTCCACAGCTGATCACTAGACTGGTTACAGGGTTTTCATTGCTTTCCTTCTTTGTATGATTACAAGTCTAAAGAAAGGAAGTTGTCCTTTTAACATGCAAGCACCAGATACTCTAATATTCCTTCAGAGCTTCTGAATAAACTACCTTGTTCTAATTTCTTTCTAACTTTGGTTTAGCCCTGAACCAAACTATTACGAAGGAAGATATGCCCTGACCACAAGAAAAGAGCAAGTAACGCATTTGTTTCTTTCTACCCCAAGCAGATCTCCACAAAATTAGTTTTGTGTTTAACATGAGGATTAACTGAATCTAGTAATAATACATCCTCCATGACACAAGATCAAAACTGCCTCATGCACTCAGGCCACCCAGGGTATTGCACAGATCTTCAGTGAACAGCAAACAGCATTTTCACAGCACCGATGCGTGCGTACTTCAGTACCAACAACCATTCATTCAAATCCTTTGAAACGCCTACAGCTTCAAATGAGGAAATAATTTAGCTATCACCCATTTCAAGGCTTTGTCTATCTTTGAGGATTTTGTGGTTCTAGAGTCAATGCCACCATTCATAACCTTTGTTCTATGATTTAACAAGTTCCCAAGTTCTCCACATACATATCTTCATTCATGTGGTTTCTCAGTCGCCTTATGCTTTTTCTCTTCGGTCCATAAAGCACAGTCAGCTCCTTCACTAATGTAAAATATTTGGGAAAGTAACAGAAGGATCTTCTACTGATCAGGATTATATGAAGTCCAGCAAAGAGAAGGAAAGAAGCACATGTGGAGGACATCTGTACACTATCAATCTCAAGTACAAATTGTCTTCAAAATATTGCAAATTGTATTTTCATTAAAATACAAATGACAACAATGATTTTCATCAAAACAATAAGTACGGGAAGATTGACTGCATGTATTTCCTCTCATTTGCCAGTCATTTCTGTGGCCTCAAAATGTCAATACAGAATATCTGCATACAAGCATAACTGTTTGAGAACCCTGGTTATCAGATGCTCTGCCTGGAGCACCATCATCTGTGCTTCCAAGCAAGGCTTCTCCCTGCACAGGCATCCAAGGGAAAGAAACAAGCACATCAGTTTCTACCGCAGCAGATTTCTCTACTGCTGGACACTGCAAGAACAAGCACTAATACTGAGGATCTACAAGCCTTGGCTTAGCAGCTTGTAACTGAGCAACACTTCAGGCTCAAGGTAAGGGTATTTGGGAAATGGTTCTTACCAGCACCATTATCTCTCATCCTCCCCTGTCCTGGAAGGGTACCAGAGAGGTTAGCATCCCAAGGCAGAAAAACCTCTCCCTCCACCAGGGATCTCCAGCTCTGGCAATCCCCTTTCAGTTAGACACAATGATCCATGTGGGTCCATTTCAACTCAGGATATTTCATGAGTCCATGATCTAGTCCCAGTTAACAATAAAGTGACACTGGTAGGTAGCCTTTCCATCCCGTAGCAATTTTTGCCCAATTCTGGGAAACCACGCCCTTAAGGGACATGAAGTGACAGTGACATGTAAAATATAAAAATATAAAATAAAATAATGTAAAACATAACTGCACCTTGCCACGAAAACCGTCACCTTGCCCAAGTTTTAAAATTACTCCAAACCAGGCCATTCAATGAGAAAGAACACCATCTCAGGTTCCTAGCCTTGTTTTTAATTCCTCATTTCATTTTCTCACGTGAGCACCTAAGCCACTTCTCATGAACCGTCCCCCCTCGTCCTGCATATGCACCACTAGCTGTAATTCTAGCCATGTTGCTGAGAACAGAACAAATCTGTAATAAAAATTTCTAACTACTAAAGTATGACATTAAGCTAGAGATGCATTAATCACTAGAGTTTATTTTCTATAAACCCCACCAACACTTTTATTCACATTACGCTAAGCTACAGTACTCCTATTAAAAATGTTACCTGAGTAATAATATACTATTGCTTAGTTGTCATAACCATAACAAAAGTAAGGCTATTAAAACTGGAATCCCAATGTGTTTCATACAAAATTGAAAAGAATCTGTAAACAAAAGAGAGTTTAGTCATTTGTCATTTTTTGCATTTATACTTCTGTAAGACAATTAGGAAGTTTCCTTACAATACACTGTTATTCCTTCCAAGATAAATGGAACCACACACAAAGGAAATTCTGTGTTCACAGCAACTTGCACCCAACTTAAGTTCAGCTTTCATTTCTTTAACAGCTTAACCCATTTGAAGAAGACAAGTCTGAAGACCAAGGTAGCATGTCTCCATATGCAATTATAATACATTTAAGCAACCCTCAATTTGAGGATTTTTAAAATAATTGCAATGAATGTCTGTATCCCTGCTGAACAAATGTGGGTTTATTGCTTTTCTTGCTCATCTTTCAGTGCCTCTATGGAAGCAGTTCATTAAGTATTTCCATCTGCTTGCGAGATTCCTATTTAGAAGCAGTGACTTACTTCTGTGCACCTGGGGCTTCATCCTTTCTGTTGGGAGAAAATATAACCTTACCCAAGTGTTCAACTTAAGTGTAGTCATAATAAAATAACTCACTCTTGGGTAGTACAGTCAAGCTTCTTGCTTCATGAACAGTAAAAATTTGGAATTCTAAACATGAAAACAGTCTCCCTTGATAAGACGGGACTTTATCCCAGACCTTTAGTCTACTTCAGTCTTCACAGTATAGTTAGTTGGGATAAGAATGTGTGCCACAAGCTAATTCTGTACTTATCTTACATGATCACTTGTTCAAAGTTTGTTATATTTCTTAAAAGTTCTTGCATTTTCAGCTGAATGGGTGGAAGGCAATTTTAATGTAGTGAAGTTGTTGGTAAAATTAATGAACAAACATGTCAGGGGATGATTGATGTCCTTGTAGAGCAGGCAGTAGCTAAAAACAACAGAACGCAGTATTACATACCTCAGTTACTTCTACAAGTAGCAAATTCAGACTTTCTACAGATTTCTCTCTAAGCTGAATAATTAAGATGTCTAAGGAAATGTCTGCTCCAACTAAAGCTTTTCTTACAATTGGGGTATTACCAGGGATTTTCTCCCATATATACACCCTCTGCTGTCTTAAAATGTGTGAAATCTCAGAGCAATCTCTTCACAGCCAGAATGATTCACAGAACTCCTGTACCTGAATAACACTGCTATGAAATTTGTTTTCTAGCATCTTTGAGAATTGTACTTTTGTAATAAAACAGATTGCTACAGGCCAAGTTCAAAAGTTGGCAGAAAAGACATAATGACACACAGTGTGACTTTGTAAAGTCATTTCCATAAGAAACCAGGCTATAAATGCAGTCATAACTTGGAAAAGGACACTTCCTTCTCTGGAACACCCTTTTTTATTTTGACATAAGCAGGAGTTTGTGCCAGAGACTCTGCCAGTATCCGAACAACACTGCTTCATTAAAGTCTGGAAATGCTACTAGGCAATGTTGTTGGTTTTCCCCTGAAGTAGATACACTAGAATTGTTCTAATATTCATACGTCTATGTAATAATATCTTATGTTATACGAATGTTTCATATATAGGCTACAATTTCTCAGCCAAGCAGAAAGATTAGTTTACATCCATTTGATTGGCACTCCTGTTGCTAACAGGTTACTTAATAGCCTTATACTTAGTCCAAAGTGGTGCCTAGAGGGCACATTCACATGCCTGATGTACATCTCAAGATTCAGCAAAGAAGGGAATGCACCAGGAAGGTGCCACAGTTAAACAGTGCCACAGTTAAACAAGCCAACAAACCAACCACAAAAGTACTGTAAAAGATAACTAGTGCACGCATGCTGAAATGCTCAAGGTTATTTCTGCTGTAAGAGTTAATGGGGATGAAACTACTTTTTTCTGTAATGTATGTTAACATTACAATGACAAACCAATGTTGCAACTAGCACAAAGATACCTGATGTTAACCCAGGACAAGATTATCACAAATCTCTTTCAGAGGGAGCATCAGAGCCTACAGTGCAGCAAGTTCGTAACTGCTGTAACCAGCCAGACCCACGACTCCCACAGCAGCCAGTTCAGCTCAAGCTCATCCCCTCACTCCAGGCTGAGCTGCGTCCCAGGCCAATGTCGTACTGGCTCTGTACTACGTTGCTCCTGACCTTCTGATCAGGCTCCACAGACTGACATCAGACCAACTACCAGCACTCTATCACTCATGATCTGCTGATAGGCCCACGTGTCCTCTCACCACACTCCCCTGGAGCTCCAGGCAGGAGGTCTGGGACCTCACTGCAAGCTAGGACCACATTCTCATGGCAAATGATAAAAAGCAATTGCGAAAATCTATGATGTAGTGACACCCAGACAGCACGCTGAACATGGACATTTGTATGCTACCAGCAGAGGGAAGACCAAGAACAGTGATGAGGAGGTTGTTCTGAAACGTGCAAACAAACACTATCAGGCTGGTATTCGGGTGGCAAACTGGAAGATAAGGAGAAGCACAAACCTTGTAATCAGGCTTGCCTGGTGCAAGATGACAGTAACGAACTTTGTCTAACTAAGGAGAGAAGCCTGTACACTAGATACGTAGGTTCACCTGCAGAACTGATGGTTGGAGTGATCAGTGACCTTGGGAAGCAGCTGAGAGGGTTATGAAGCAATATCTGGAATGAAGAGAGATCCCTGAGGAGGGGCAAGGCAGCAATGAAAACTAATGGTCTGTGTAATCTTGCAATCTACACAGTTTTCAAAGAAAAAATTGCTTATGCTAGAAACAGTGCTTTGCCTACAACAAAAACATGGTACGTAATGTTTCAAAACAGTGTAAAAACAATCGTTTCAAAACAGTTTGTAATGTAATGTGTATCAGCTGCATGCCACAACTTGTCAAGTTCATTGACAATGAGTAATGAAATTGTTTTTAAATGATAACTCAATAAGATTATCACCTGCAGCATTCACTTTTACAGTCCTCCAGACTACCTGTTGGACCTCGTACCTCGGGAAGCCAACAAGGAAGAACCAGATCACACATAAGGAAAATAATATCGTCTAGAAATCTAGAATAGAGTTCACAGATAACAGTAAATGACTTACAAAAAAAAATCAACACATAAAACCAGCATAGGTAAATGAAAGTAGATTAACCTGTCCTTTAAGAGTTCAAACCTTGTATTGTTAATTTGTCCTCTTATGCATGCTACTGCCACACCTCAAAACAGTCACCTGCTTCTTCAGATCTTTTTTGTTTCCATCTTCTCCAGATCAGTTGACGTCCTGTAAGTTCTAAGGGGATTTCTGTGTGGTGTTTTTTGTTTGTTTTTAATGTTGGAGAAAAAAAAAAAACAAACAGTAGTCTTCTTATTTTCTAGTGTAGTTATGTTGCAAACTTATGTGCCTCCTTATACCTGCTCTTTTTGTTCCTGTTAATTTAACAAGCACTCTGTCAGGCTCTGACATCTCCTGCAATATATTCAAAAAATCTTTTTATTTACTTCCAAAGCTATTAAAAAAAAGTGCTTCTTCCACTTTTTACCTACATTTAAGAAAAATAAAATGAATAGAATAAATTTTAGTTTAAGTAAGGCAAACTTTGCCTTCTGAACCAAAAGCTATGGTATACCTCTGGAAGTATTTGACAAACATAGAATAGCTCCTGAGAGAAACCTGAGAACAGGTTAAATTAGAACCAGAAGCATGCTTCCCCCACAAAGGTCCTTGTGCATTCTGTGTAGTTTTCTGGCTTTACTAATAGTTTATGACGGCTGGCTGACTTAAGCATTCTAATGTAATTATAAAAACAGAAGCAGCAGTGGAAGCAACAACACTAATATCACTATAAAGCTTCAAGATATTTTGATGGAAATATAATATGTGCATTTTGTTACTTATTTTCACTTGGCTTCTGAGAAAAAGGCTATACCCACTACAAAAAATCCCTATATAACTATAGAGGAAGAAGTGGCCAGGTGTAGATTATTCATATAGCTGCATAATAGCTGTACGTAATTCAAGTGTGCATAACTATTGCCTATATTTATGATGATTCATAGGCCAGAAAAAACTGAAAAATTGCTTGTTTTTCATCATTCACTCACCATAAAAAACTGCATAGCAACTTCAGCATATACTGAAGTACATTTATATTAAGAAGAACACACAAAAAACATAATAATTAACCAGTTAGCTTCTTGTATGTAGTCAAAATAGCAGTTGCCTTTTTAAGGAAATACATGAGCTGACACTTTTTTTTGTGGCTCTGCAGCCACAAGACAGTTTTTAAAAGTCTGAGATCAATTAACTGTGGGCAAGTTTGACAATAACGAATTAAACATTTTTAAATGTACCACTAATGAAATGACCCTAAACTTCACTGATAATTTCCCTTTTTCTTTATATTCTTACTCCATCTTATATTGTCACACACTATGTAAAGGATTGTCAAATTATCTGAATAATGAAAGTTTTAAAGCACTACACAGGAAAAGACAGACATTGAAACTGCCCACATCCAAATCCAGAGCAGTAGGGTGTTAGATAATGACAATATCTTTCAATTACACATTTGTGTACATGAAATATTTTTTAAAATTAAGTAAGATTTAGTAAAAAAAGTAACAAAGTTAAACAGCATAAAAAAAAAAAAGAACCCCATGATATTAATGCAGAGATAGCATTTTTGGTTGATATGTTAAGACTAACTTGAAAGAAAGAAATACTGCCAAAATTCACTGCAAATGACAGCCACTTTTATGGGGGCTTTGGGCCACATCTAGCAAGAGGCTGACAAATTCTACTAAGATTAGGTCAGGGACTCAATGTGTGCAAAATCCACGTGAAGAAAGATCAGAGCTTCCCTTTCTCGTTGACGGAGGAAGGGCCCCAGCTTTCTTGCTTTTCTGGCAAGTAGAGGGAACATAGCCAACTTTCTCCGCATTCACTGGCCAAGAGCTGAGACAGTCTCGGTCTCAACTCAAACTTGAAAATCTTTACTGGGATGCATATGGTTAGTAACAGAATAGAGCTTTACTGTAAGCAAGATGAGTAACTTGGGAAAAACATAAGACTTCCAGGAAGAGTCTATCAGTTTTTTGACTCAATGAAATCAATAATTTAAATGCCCCTGAAATGTTTAAAAGAATTTTGGTAAATGTAAATTCAAGCAAGAATAGCAAGGGAAGGTTTTGTTTGTTTCTATTTTTTTTTCCTTTTTGTGGCTTTCTGTTCTTCTCAGTAGTGTCCTTAGAGCTTGAGAAAACAGAAAATCTGATAGAGATTGAGAATGACAACATGAAACAAAAGAAAAGCTATCAGAGCACCATGTCAAGTCAGAGGAAGGCACGTGAGTTTAAAGCGGAGAATGATTCACGTAGAGATTAGAAACTTTATTGGCCATCACAGTTCAAATGCTGCTATATCAAATATTTTTTCCTTGCTTTAAATCTGTGCACACACCTTCCTCAAGGTATTTTTACAGCTCTCCCACTAACTCGTAAATCAAACCCAAGCAGCTTTCTACAAAGCACTCAACTGAGATGAAGTTCAGGGGTACACAAACTGTTACACAGGACAGTACTGTGCTGCACCATTATATCTGTTGTACGTTATCTTTTGTCCTCAGAATTTTTAGCCTTAAGAACAAATTGTATGTACCTATCCAACTTGAGACAACTGTCTGTTAAGGATAAATATTTTCGTTATCAACTTCCACAATGGAAGAAACAGTATGGCAAACAAAATTAGTGGACGACATAAACATGGAAATAGCTTTTGGCATAGCAGATCGTTTCCATATTCCAAGAGAGCATGCAAACTGTCCCGTTCTAAAGGGGTGGTTGAGAAGACTCCCTGAAAACCTACTGTTGTCCACACATCCCTACTATTCCTGTGTCTATCAGGTAACAAAACTCCAAGCAGATGTAACAAACTGGATCCTGAAAAAGGATTCAGGCAGGCATAGTAGTCTATTACTGTATGGCCATTTGAAAGATGTTACTGCATATTTTAACGCTGACCTGTTTTATAGCCTGCTGTCTAGGGAACTGTTTGTTTCTGCAAACCACTACTGAACCTGGCTTGCAAATCTAGCATCACAGTTCAAATAGTATGGAGAATTAATTTCCAAACAGACTTCACACTATTGCTAATTCCTACAGTCACATACTCAGTCTTGGATAATGCACTGTTTTTTCTAGAAGCTCCCAGTTGACAGCTTTAAAAAATAAAACATCTAGTTATAAAAACAATAGGAAAATGGGAACAGCAAACACTTAAGAATTTTAAGAGTAAGGTTTCACATTTATTATTTTTAATTCAAACTAATCGCAGTGGGCAGGGAGGAAAATGAGGATTTGGAACTCAATGCATTGAAGAGGTGGTGCTGCCAACAGAGTTTTCATAATAACGCTGACGAACCTCTGGAATGGACTTTAAATTCATTTTCATTTTTTTAGTCACTCCAATCAATTGTAGATATTATTCACTTATTAGTATCACAGATTATCTATTACTTTTCTGATTTTATCAAGAAAATCTAGAATGTTGGTATTTCCTTATCTTGGAAAAGTGGAAAGGTCCATGCACATCCTAAATTGCTGCTCATTTCCAGGAAATTCCTATTGCTTTATAAAAATTAATCTGAAAAAAAAATTAAGATTTTGTATTTTCTGCAGCTTCCTCAGTTGGTTATACCTTCTATTACACAGAACATTATACAGTTTTAAGGTAGAAGGCAGTAATGGAATTTGCTGCACAAGCATAATCACAACAAGCAGAACACTTTTCCAAAAAAAAGTTTCTAACTGAGTGACACATAAATACAGTTAAAAATAAAACATTTGCTATAGCTCAGAATTTGCTGGAACAAGAAAAATTTCAGCAGATCACTAGAAAAATAATGCATTTAGTTATTTAGAAGACTCTAAAGACCTTGCTACCCTGGCCCTAAACTAACATTTTATAGGAAGAATATTCTGTCTCCATAACAAATCCAAAACGTTTCCATAACTATATATATAAGCAGTATCAAGTTAAATCTCCGCAGCTAGACTGGTAGCTGACAAAATTTGCTCAACACTAACAGGAAGGGACAATATTATGTATTATTACTATATAATATAGAATATTAACATATTAATATTCTATATTATATATATAAATATATATATAACATTCATACTGTTGCTGCAAAGCAAAATTAGCCACTAAATTTCCATTTTTAATGTCACAGCATTAAATGTCACATCAACTGAGTAATGCACTCTAGGGTCTAACTGTACTCCCAAGCAAGTTTAAACTCTAGATCTTCATCTACAAACAATGTTTTCTCAATAAGTATCAAGACAGAATTTTGTTTTAAGTAAAACTGACCCTTCTTCAACCTCTTGTGTCTCAAAAAAATTAATAAATAAAATAAAAATCAATGAACACTTGTTTCAGACTGCAAGTTGGTTCAACCATCTAGTGGAATCTTGAAACACTACCTCACAAATTTGTTTTAATAGGAGATCAAAAGGCAACTGGATAGCAAAAATTGCTTTTATACACATATTCCTGCCAACATTGAATAAGTAATGCAATGCAAACAACAGCATCTAATGTTGGATGCTGGCATGGATTTGGGCTAAACTAGCATCATTTTCAATAGAGGCAAGAAGAATCTATCCAGAAATACCTTGACAGACATAACACAGACATCAAGATTTACTCTTGCTTGGAAGAGAAGAATTGGAAAAGTCATAACGTTGACTTTATACAAAATCGGGAAAATTTCCAACATTTCAAATATAAGGTAATGCTATACATGCAATTGGCATTTTTAAAACTGATTAATCAGTTGAATGGTAACATCTCTATGCTAGCTTTTCTATAATTTTATATGTAACAGAGCCACATCCCATGAACTACATACCCCAAACAGAGGAAGGACTGCAGGTTTCCGGGACATGGCATAGAAGAGCCCATCCTTTCAAAGTAATGGGAGGAAAAGTGCTTTCAGGCATGAGGCAGATGTATAGACAGAGCAGTTTTAATCCTTATGAAAGAAAAAGCTGTCCACTTCTCCCTTCTCAGTAAGTTACATTAATTCTGCTTTTTCAGAAACACTGCAGATGCAGACTTCACACAACAGGGGGAAGGCAAGACAGCGGTGCTTGGCTGGACACTGGCTCACTGAGAGTCTCATGGGGAGAATAGGTGCAGTGCTGCTAAGCAACACGCTTGTTGGATGCGTGGTCAGCCTTGTGTCAGGTGTGATCTGCTCTCTGTACACAGCTCCTGCAGGAACTCAAGGGTATGCTTATTGAGGCGTGCATCACACATACACGCCCTGAAAACAGAGATATTCATTACTTCATGCACCTGAAGTCGCGCTGCAGGAACTGACAGAGCGTAACCACTGCTTTTCACAAGAGAAAATTCAGTCTGTGACTCCACACAACACAGGCTGAGGCACAACTGGCAATCTTCTAACACCACACTGCAATTACATCAAACAAAAAGTACCAAGACATGAAAGAATCAATGTGTATTGCTCTATACTAGTCTCGACCACACCTGGTTAGCATCTAACTCTGGATAAAAGGACACAAGATTTGGCACCATGGAGATGAAGGTGAAACTGGAAAGATGCAGAGCAAGAGCAAAATCGAAACTGGATGGATTACTGGTGTGCAGGAAGCACTGAGCAGGACTTTTAGTAGTGCCCCTACAGCCCTATCTGACAAGGAGAACAGATCATTTTGAAAACAAACAAAAGAAGGACAAACTCAAGCACAGTTTTGGAACTGAACCACCAAGTCTACACATTACATATTGGTAGACATCAAGGCCATTCAAAAGATTACTACATTTAATTTGGACAATATTACTTGCCAGAATTGTTATACTGTGACAGATGATGACACAGCAATAGCTACTTTCTGAACTCACCCTACAAAAGATAAGCAAATTTTTAAAAAAGCCCTACAATTTATCTTATTAAATTACCCAAGCTACTGATACTCAGAATGTCTCTAAAAAATTGATAGCTTAATAGGTGTCATTAAATAAAACCTCCATGGCTATCCTGTTTAACTATGTTTCTCTGTATTTCATTTCTGCGTCTACTGAGTGAACGTCACCTCCAAAGTGAGATTTCTTCTTTATATTTTCCTGAATAAAAGCACAGAATAAGAACAGATGTACATTCAAATCACTTACAGCAACATTCTGAGCGGCTATTAAGATTAAAATATTTCCATTATAAGCTGCTCTTTGATTTTATAGCATCTATTTATGCTGCCTCTTCCATAAAATAACTATTAAGACAGAAAAAAAAAAAAAAGGTGCAACTGTAACAAAACAAAGGTAATTACATAAGGTTCTCCCCTTCTTGTGTACCCACTTTGTTCTCCAGTGGAAACAGGCAAACAACAGACCATTCACAAAAGCAACAGCTACCGTGAAAAATTTCGAGGGCTCTGAAGGAGCCTCATTGAGAAGCATTTTCCATCTAAAAAATGTGAAGTACTGCAATAAGAAAGAGTTCAAGCAGCATTATCTGCCTGGCACTCTTTGACACCTTTGCCACTCGAGGAGTTTACAGAAAAGCAGCCAACAGTACAGCTAGAGAGTGGTCTCGAATTAGAGAAACAACAGGCAGCCAGGTTGTCAGCCTCTCCTCAGGCAGGGATCTGTGGAGCTGCAGCCGTGGAGAGGTACTTCTCTACTTTCGCCACTTCCCACAAGCCGGCTGCACTAACACAAGTGCATGCAGAGTGAGCAGACGTGCACCTTTCACAAGCAATACCTGCAGTGAGAGTCTTTCCCCACAGCTTTCAGAAGAAACAATACAGATTTTCACACAAGATCTAATATATCTGAAAGTTATCTGAAGTGTGCACTTCAGTTACTGAAAGTTTATAAAAATACCAACCAATTCTTAGTAATCTGCCCACCAAAAGGATTATACATGCATTTTAACATTATCTGAATAACTATAATATACAATTATACATGAAAAAGTAACTAGTTAGACATACACCTCTGACAAGCATCAAAAGCATGAGAACTACATGAAATTAGAACAAACGCAGAATCTTGTCCTCAGAAGGCAATTCAGCCTGAATATTAACGTACCGGGTTTTCTTTCTCCTCTCCGGTTTGGTAGGTAGCTGTAATCCAAAACAACCACAGTAACCCCGAGGGAATTTAAAAGGAGGCATTCACATCAAGGAAACTCTGCAAGAGGAAATCTACAGGTTGTTCTTTAATGTAAATTGTGGGCACTGGACAAAGCAGCACCTCCTCGGCTACATGACGCCTTTTTATCTCGCTGCATTCCAAAGGGAAACCAAGCTCAATTAATACTGCTGAATGATACACACTGCTACAAAAAGAAAGTCACCTAGTCCAAGCAACAAGAGTTTTGCATTTGGAATAAAGGAATGCATTATAAGAATGTCAGAAAGAAGATGCAGTGTAACGAAAACCTCAAATACCAGAGATCACTGCAGCAGCATTCTTGCTGTATGCTGTAGCACAGATGCAGAAAAATACTGTGGGAGGAGAGGTCTCACATCAGAGCATTGTCTGAAACTACAGACAGCAAGGCCCTACTACACAAGGCAAGGTCAGTGCAACTGGAGAGTCATCTGTTTAAGAAAACAAACTATTATTAGATGCCAGTTATGCAGCACTTGTGCATAGTAATAGAATAAAACCATTACCCCAAAATAAATGTTATTAAATGGTAGCTTTGCCTTCGCACTTAAAATTTCCACTTTTTCTGTCTTATTTTAAATAATAATTGAATATGAACTACCAAAAATGAATTTTTCATGTATTTTCAATATTCTTTAGTTACATATGAAATGGTGCAGCAATTGAAAAATTTAATAATACAGTTAATTTTCTGAGATGAGCTGCTCCATTGAAAATGCCGTGTCAAATTATTAATTACTGATAGCCATGGAGAATAGAGTCTTCAAGAGCTGACGGCACATTTAAACTATTAAGTTATGCCTCTGACTACCACGACTAAAATATCCCAGTGCATATACTGGCCCACAGTACACACTTCCTTGCACAAGACTCAGGCCTGCGCTGTCTCCCTGTTCAAAAGTCATATCGGGCTACATAAGAATTTAAGCTGTCACAGAAGCCAGCACCTGAGGCTCCATTAGTGTCAGGTTGTAAATCTGCAAACTGCGGTAGAATCTAAAAGAAGGGTGCTTGTGGGGGACAGAGTGTGACATTGAGCTCAGTGCTTCCAGCTCTGACCATTTGCCCATCTTCAGAAACCAATGGCAAGCAGAGAGCATCTGAACGCGTTGGACCACTTACGAATGACCGGGCAGTTAAGAAGAGAGTATAGTGGATGGCCTAGTTTAAAAACCAGTGACATTAACTGTGCTTTGCACAAAGACGTCAGCACAACAGAGTGTATGAGATCTCTGAGGGAAAGATTTCCATCCCACAGTGATGTATCTACAAACTAACTCCAATGTTTCAAGTAAGATCAAAATTCTTGAGCTCAAGAACAGGGTGGCAGGTGTGGAGGGGGTACATACTAGAGAGCTCCCAATGCCACTGTCACCACTTTATCCTCAACTCTTAAACACAGATCTCTGTTTGCTAGATGGAAATTTTGCTCAAAAAAATGAAAGAGTGAAACATGACCAATATCTGGCAGAACCACCACTGTGGAAACCCCACCCATGAGCAGATACATGCATAGTTTGCCAAGACAAATAAAGCAGAATGCAGAGTAAGCTGCCCTGCTCTCATATAACATGTACTCAGTCATGCAGCCCCCAAGCACACGTGCAGCGACTCTCTTCTAAAGGCGATTAGAGGCGGCTCAAGAAGGGGCCGAATTAACCTACGGAAAAACATGGATTTCACGCTGGCATGCTAATAACCTTCTTTACCAAAGCCACAATGAAAAGTGGTATTTAAAAATTAATCAGACTGCATACTAAAGGTACTGACACAATTTGATAGCCCGCACCGAAATGAAACCAGCAGCGGCTGCACAGCAAACAGGTGGGACAGCAGAGTCTGTCCAGGCCGGGGCCACGTGATCCGCTCCAGCGCAAGCTACTGGACTCTTCAAATAGTACATAAAACAAACAAACAAAGGTGAGTTGTTGTGAATAACACCATTATTGTCATTTATACAGTTCAGGGCTCACAGTCATGAACCAGCGTCCATGCTCTGGTTGGTGACATATAAACAGAAAACTACATGATAGTAGTTTGGAACAAGGACTACTTTTAACATTTTCTTCTTTTATATCAATAAAGAACAACTTTCATAAACTTGCAGGTAAGTCAGGCTGATCAAAACTAATCATTTTTAGCAATCTTTAATGAAAAGTCCCTATACAAATCATGGATGTAGATTAATTACTCTTTGCCTCCTTTGCAACTCAACTCTTCCTTTAACTAATTCTTGTTTCAAACTCAAGAACTATTGCTAAATCACAGCTGTGCTTCTCCTGCTCAAGAGCTGCTATCTCGAGCTGAACATTTCCAGCCATTAGACTTCTACCACAGCCCTGCATGAACAGCTACAAGCACTGCTTCTATGCTGGATTTCAGGGCAGGTTTTAGTCACTGGATCTTAATATTCTTATTTCTCTTAAAAAAAACAGCCTCTTGATACAAGAAATACTTTCTTCTATAGGTGCTTACAAACAGTGGTCAAATTGTTCCACAACATTCCTTTGCATAATCTTAATACAGAGAATTTCTGTTCCTCATTTTACAGATATCCCAAACCTCAAATGATCTCATCAGCTGCTTTATGAACTGGTTCTATGATTTCCAATGGATAGCATTCTCGGAAACTTTCTATTCTTTCGTATTTCTCAGACATAAAGTATGACTTCAAATTTTTTTCTTTATGAAATTGTCAGATACTTGGCTTGAACAGAGTACTTGTATGGGTTACGATAATCACATGAAACCAACATCAACTGACAGGACAGGAACTGCACCCTCTGTTCTGTGGTCACAAAGAGTCTTCAGAATGAACTTTGTACCACTTGTGAAAATAGGAATGAACTCACTACAACACACCAGATTAACACCTCCAAATGGCAGAACGTGAATGAGCTGTTTACACGACTGAGAGAGACTTCAGTAAACCTTCACCACCTTACGCACAGGCTGGACACAGTCCTTAATGACTCGGGCACTTCTCCCTGCAGCATTTTATGGCCGTACAAAACACGAAACACTTCCTAACTCACAGAATGGTGCATCTGTTCCTGGTTACACCTTGGTTGATTGCTCCCAGATTTGTTTAGGTGCTCTCCCTTTTGTTTTTGTAACAACCACACTCAGGTCATCTGCCTTTGCCTTTTCCCAGGAGGAGGCACAGGGGCCGGGATGACTACCTGCAGCTGGAAGCATGGCTTAAGCCTCCCACGGGGCTCCGCTCTGCAGTCATTGCTGCGTGACTCTCTGATCCCCTTTCAAACACACGAGTACATAAAAGGTAAGAGATTCAAATATTTAGCAATATTTGTCACACAAATACAGCAGGAGGCTCAATTCCACTCTTCACACAAGTGCCTTAACAAGTAAACAATAAACATTTGGCCGTTCCTTGAAGCACAGCAGAATCTTTACGCATTTCTGCACCATCCCACCCATCCCCTGCACACCCTTTCTCAGAACCCGGGTTCGCAGCCACTCCTGCGGGTGCTGCTCCGCACCACCTGTGCCGGCGGCACCCACCGCCCCCGGTCCCGCTCCCACCGACCCTGAGCTCACAGAGGCTGCTCCGGGCGGCAGCGGGGAGCGCCCCTCCGCGCACAGCTCCGGCCCCGCGCACAGCTGCGAGCGCAGCAGCAGCCCGCAAACCCTCCCCTAGGAAACTGCACAGAAAGCGGGGGGAGCGGTAACGATGCGCAGGCTGCAGGACGAGGGCAGCCCGCCCCGCGCAGCCGCGGGGGCTGGGCTCTCCCCGAGATCCCCCCGGCGGACCCGGAGCGGGGACCCGGAGTGGGGGGCGAGATGGGCACGCACCTCTCAGCGCGGCCCCGGCATCCTCATCCTCTTCCTCCCGGGAACTCCGGCGGAGCTGTGCGGGACGGGGCCGCCCCCGCCGCTG
>WBMW01003830.1:142418-164337 GCA_013396635.1 Penelope pileata | reverse complement strand
CCGCCCCCCGCCTCAGCCCCCGCCGCTCGCGGGCCGCGGAGTAACGGCTGCGGCGCGCGGCCGCGCGGGGCGGGAGCGGCTGCAGCGCCATCGCCTCGCGGCCCCGGGGCGGGGCGGGGCCGCGCGTGCCTCACCGCATCGGAATGTCGGCGCGCACCCCCCGCAGCCCCGTCCGGCGGCACTCGGGGTGCTCCGCTGCCGCTTTTGTCCTTTTGCTCCCTTCGCAGCAGCCGTGCTGCTCCCGGGCTGCGGCGCTAGGAACAGGAGGCGAAAGTTGGCCGCGGATAACGCGGTTCTGCTTGGGCCGTTTTTGCACCGGGGGCACCTCGGGTAATCTAAGCACGGCCAATGTACACTAAAGCCGTTAATTAACTCAGTGCTGAAACACAGCACGCGTTGGGTAAAACCTCGGTCCTGCACAAAACCGCAGCCTTCCCCGCGGCACCAGCCCGGCCCGGGCAGCCCTGGCTGACGCAGCGCTCCCGCAGCCCTCTGCGCTGTGAGACCTCACCCCGGGATGCGCCCGCGCGGGGTCCCCAGCACGGAGCCGTGGAGCTGCTGGGGCGCGACCGGAGGAGAACCGCTGGAATGGTCCGAGGGATGGAGCACCTCCCTGCGACGGGCTGAGCTGGGCTGTGCAGCCCGGAGAGGAGAAGGCTCCGGGGAGACCCAATAGCGGCCTTCCAGGATGTACAGGAGGGCTATAAGAAGGGGACAGACTCTTCAGCAGGGGCTGTGGTGATAGGAGAAGGGAAATGGTTTCAAACTAAAACAAGAGATTTAGGTTGGATGTAAGGAAAGAGTTTTTTTACGCTAAGGGCGGTGAAGCACTGGAACAGGTTGCCCAGAGAGGTGGTGGAAGCCCCATCCCTGGAGACGCTCAAGATCGGGCTGGGGGCTCTGAGCACCCTGATCGAGCTGTAGTGTCCCCGTGCATTGCAGGGGAGTTGGCCCAGATGGCCTTTAAAGTCTCTTCCAGCTCAGACAATTCTACAATTCTGTGATTCTATGAAAAATGATGCTGTAACACAGCAGCCTTCAGAAAGTACAGCTTGGATGGTCAGTCCTTTCCAGTTCGCGTGCTGTATGATCTGTGCATTCTTCATATATTCTTTTAGTGTACTGAATGTTGGCCCAAACTAAGGTCAGCTACTAATGCATTTTTGTAGTGTCAGAGGCACAGTCACCCCTTCAGAGCTGATCACAATGCACTTTCAGCACTACAGAGGTGACAATGAATTATCCTCTGAACACAGGCAACAGGAACCTTTCCACAGAAGCTTTTTCCAGTTTCTCTATGCTTTTCCAGTTGTTTTTAAAAGTGCAGGAAAGCTATCGTCACATTATTCCAGTGGAAAAACATCTATATAATTTTTCCTTCACAATGTGTTCACGATTTTTCTCAGCTTGCAAAACTCCACCACTAAAAGGTGCACTGCACTGAGAAGAAAATGATACGTTTTGCAGGGAGGAAAATTTGGAGAAGTCACGGTACCGGTGACTCAGCAAAGGACTGAGGCATCTCTGTGACCCAAGGCACACAGCAGTGGGGTCAGCAGCACGCTGCAGCACCTTGCCTTCAGGATCTGCCTCCGAGCTCCAGCTCCCCAGCTGCATGGGGAACACTTCCACGTGTGCTGGAATACTGCAAGAGTCTTCATTAATGTAACCAAAACCCATCTAACTGTGAGAATTACACGGCAGATGCAGCAGCGAGAGGTGCTCTGTACAAAACAACCAGGTGCTCATTTCTTGTTTCTCGGCCACTTCTCTGAATGCTGCAGGGAAGGAGAAACCATCGCCACCGCTCCGGGGCTTCCCCTTCCCACGTGTCGCTGTGAGACCAACAGTTCCCAAACTGCATCCCCCAAAAGCACCACAGACTGAGAAGCAGTGAAATGGGAAGGACTAACGTGCCTAGCTCCGCCCAGGGTGGAGGCTCCAACTGGGAGATGAGTTGATCTGCAGTTCTATAGAGTATTTACAGGTAGAGAAAAATGCAGGACCTCCAGAAAATATTGATGTGTCTTTTAGCTCTTATTCTACCCACTGTGCTTTGGGAGTTTGGGTTAAAATAAATAGTTAAACTTCAAAGCAATGCATAAATATTACATTCTACACATCCCTGTGAGATGCTAAGTATTATTTGCTTTATACGGATGGAGGATCTAAAGCTATGTGAGCTTACTTGGGCTTACCTTCCAAACATCAAGGAGAAAAAGCAGCTACAAGGATGGGGCCAGTGCTCGAGGGTACCCAGCTTCTTCTGTGTGCGTTCTGAACTGCGTTCACTTGCCTCAAACGTGCAGAGTTATGTACAAAGGGATTTTTTGTCTTTAATCATGGTGCTCTCTAATAATATTTTCAAACAATTTATTTAACAAATTACATATAACATGGGAATTATGCTTTTAATTTAAAAAAAAAAAAAGACCCAAAGGTTTTTTCTTCAGGCTTTGCTCCAAAATTCACCCTTCAGCCAGGACTGCAGAAAAGCACGCACACGTGTGCATGCAAACAAATTCTGAAAGCAAATTAGAAACACATGAAAACAGGGAATGTCTTCTTAACTGCGCTCTACTTTCAGTATGGCAAAACCGTCAGTGATTTACCAATGGAGGGGCACTTTTCCTGTGCCTGAACACACAGGCCTTATCTGCAGAGCATTCCTCCCTTCCTTCAGCCTGGTCACCCTGCATAAGGCAGAAGAGCCTTTGTGGAATGAGAGTTTCCATTAAAACAACTATTACTTAGCCAAAGCCTGATTTTGAAACTATTTTATCGTGATTGACAAATAATCAAAATCTGTGCCATTTCTTTACTAATTCAAAATAAGAAACATACAGAATACAAAACACTTGAATTTCAGCAACTGCTTTTAAATGATTAACTCTGGACTGGAGGTTCCTCGTGTTCCAGGGGCTCTGTGACTGTGTTAAAGCCTTGGTGTCACTTTATGTGACACAAGGTTTGGTTTGAACAACGCCACAGAGGTAATTCTGAAAACAGAATGAACACACTTGAAAATTTTTGACATTAGGAAGAAAAAAATAAAACTGGTAAAATAAATAACTGTGAAAAACAACCAATAAACTGAAACACTTAATAAAGTTCTATGGAATTGACATTAGCTGCTTGACTTTCAAACCATTGGTAAAGGCGTCCTCCGTTTAATCTTTGGAATTGCTGCAAAAGGTTTTGGAGCAAATTTGGAAGAAAATCAACACTGTTTTCAAATATCACTAAGACAGAACATTTATGATAAGGATAATTATTTACAAATATGGGATTATTGCATTATGGGTTTTGGAGAAGCTATGTAACATTCCATCCAACAGATTTTGTTTTTCAGTGGAGTAACTCCTGATACAGATCAAATTAAAGGAAGCCTTTTATGCCTCAACTGTATTCTCATCAGATATGTAACTTAGCTATATTTTTGTAATTGGTTTTTGCTGCACCATTATTTCCTGATGTTTTCTAAAAGCTAAAAAGTATATCAGAATATAGATTCAGGTCACTGGAGGAGTAGCTCATGTTTACTTCATATTACAGTTCTGAATATGCTGTAAACAATGGAAGTCAAAGTATTAATGCTACCAATTGAATAAAGGCACTACACCATAACTTTACATTATTTTTTCTTAAAAACAGAAGATGGAAAATATGTATCTATATAATCTATAAGAATTATAATCTATAAGAAACTATAAGAATTTATTTTTATTATTTTATTTATTTTATTATATTATATATTGTTATTTGTTTTTATTTAATAAATTATTTCTATTAATCTATAAGAATTTGGAAGTCAAGTACACTACATAAAAATTGGCTATCATAAAGTAGTAAGTACTGACATTCCACACCAAATTATAAAGCCATGATGAAAATCTTCAGCATTGAGAAGGCTGCTTTATTACTGCCTCATACAGTTTCTCAAATGCACAGGGAAATCTTTATTAAATTTATAATTACAAAAATTGTTGTTACTTGAATGAAATTAAACACTTCAGCCAGGTTGGACTATTGTCCCAAGCATCTAAACAATAAAGTCTGATGTATCTAAGCTAAACAGATGGCACCTGTATTCATATGATCCCATTTACTGCTCAGGTTCACCTTACTAATCCTTTCAAACAGGATTTTATTGTTAGGCTTTTTCCTCCCGATCTACATTTTCAAAGAAGTTTTACCAAAAGGCAGTTCTACTGTCACCTCATAATTATGCCTTTACTTTGAATACAAAATTATTATTGTACTCTGGAATTCACCAGCAAACCAACAAATGAGCTGACTCGCCAGCGCTCTGTCATCACTTCAAACAACCAGCCATGTAATAAATTAGAGAACCTCTATTGTCTTTAATGTCTGTATCTAAACAACAACCAGTCTACAAGGTCAATTTAACATTCAACAATTATGTATTGGCAGCCTGCTGCTTGACCAAATTCAAGGACAAACAGAAGAATTTGCTTAGGTAACCAACCAGAACTGTTAGAGCCATAAACTATTTTAAAAATTGTTTTAAAAAGTACAAAATTAGTATATTTGCTCTTCTTAATATTCAGGGCCATAAATAATACTAATTAATATATTAATTAGTATATTAAATAATAATATTATATATTAATAATAATATTCAGATTCTTAATATTGGATAATTCAATGTGTCCTCTAGATAAGAAGTTTATCTCAAAATCTTGTCATGTTTTTCTTTGAAGTTTCTTGAGACTTGTTCCTTTGCACATATATATAATATATGAACGTGTAGAGCTTTAATTATTAAAAACATGGAGGTGGTGGGGAGGGAATCATGTAAATTGTCATCAGAAATTTTGTTGCCTTTTCCAACAGGCTGCAATTCTTACAACACTCAATTCTGTTATTTGAAATCAGTATCACTTGGTTTTTGTGTTACAGAAAACGTGGCCATACTATAGCCAAATAAGGTCACTTTGTGTTATGTATTTATTGCACAAGCACACAAAGTTCACTGTTCTCAAACATTTTGTGTCTTTGTTAAGTATTAATGCTTATAAAAGACAAATCCTACGTGCTAATATCATACAACCTTCACATCAAAATAGGTTCTTTGACATGTGTACAGTACACAATCTCATTGAAATAAGAAACATCAAAATGAAAGTATGTCTTGCAGAAACTGACATCTGTTTCACGGCACTAACATAGGCATTATCCAATCCATCCCAAACCGCTCCAGTGGAGACATTATAAGCCTTTTATATATATATATATATACACATACACACTTTTTATATATATATAAGCATATACATGTATGTATATACATGTGTTCTTTCTAGCTTTCCAGCAACAACTCAAGTTGCTGGAATTATTATCATACAAATGATACAGAATGGACCAAAGTTGTGTATAATTTTGATGTACACAATTCAACTGAAAGTTTGTCTCGTCCCACAAGTAAGCATTGAGGTAGTGCTTTTCAGAGTCTCTCCTAATATTGAGGCTGGGACATGAAATTTTTGTGTAATAAAATCTAAAGCTATACAATTTTTATACAATTCTTATGAACTTCGAATAGAGTTTAAAAATAGCTGGCAACTTCTGGTGGTCAATCAGGTATAAGGTGTTTTCTGAAACCTCATACTCTGAATCATGTTTTCATCATGCGTTTGTTCCATATTTATCATATCCTCCTATCTTATGTAAGTACTTGCAAGAAAGCATCTCACATTCTGAGGAATGCCCCTACATGTAAGGCACCTCGATCTGCTGCTAACAGCAGTCAGCGTGCTGACATTAACACCACAGTGCTTTGGGAAAATTGATGTTCAGGAACACGTGCACTTAACAGTCAGCACCTGGCTTTAATAGCTGTCTGGGGGAACTAATACCCTAGGAAAAAGAGGCAAACACAGGGATCTGTATGATTGTTGACAAAAGTGTTTGAGAAGACCAAAGGAAGTAAATTGTCAAGGTGATGAGGGAGTGATGATGATCAAAGTGAGGGAGCCCTTCATGGGGCTAAAATTGGGAACCCCGACTTACAAGGAGTTATCTCCTGGTCTCTTTTTTTTTTCTTTTTTTTTTTTTTTTGTGCTAGCTTTGGTAGGCATTTGACAGTACATGGAAATTCGGGACTGAATAAACATCTGACAGGTGATAGGCTGAAGGATCCATCTTTTCCATCGGTGATGGAATACTACTTTATGGTGACAGATTGTTACTTTCTGTAATTTCACATTTAAAAGCAATACACTTTTTCAGTTAAGTTCCTTGGTAGTTCTGTTGTTGCACTGGCTTTTGCTGTCACTGTGCTCACGTGTTAGCACTTTGCACTGCCAGCAGCACTGGTGGTGATGGGTTGGCAGTTGGGCTTGATGGTCTTAGAGGTCTATTCCAACCTTAATGACTCTATAATTTATTGGCACATGAATTCATCAAAATTTCTTTGATACTCAGGGACATAAAAGATGCATGTGGAAATCATTATTTGTTGGTGTGGTTTCACCACAGCATCTTTTTAGAAGTGCTAACAAGAGAATAAAAAATAGTGAAATGCACTGAACAGTAGCCTGTTATCTGCCCAAAATATTCTGAAAGGTCATGAAAAGTATTTCACACTTTTCTGCAATTGTAATGTAGCATTACACTTACAAATTAATTGAAAACGAAAATAAAATGAGAAAAATCAGCACTGTCACAGCACCCAAATTTATCCTGGTAGCACTCCAATGCTTTGCTGAGATTGACAAAAGCCAAGTAAATAACAATCTACCGCTTTCTAGAAATTCAGGTCAGCTGATTAAGTGCTGAAAATGTGAGAGCGTGGGAGTAGCTGTAATCTTAATGGTTCTTCAGAAATGAGTATGTATGACCAGGACTTTCCACCAATGTAGCCAGACAGACTGTAAGAAGTGCAATTGCTACTCCGCTCTTTGCTTATGAAATTAGAAGAGGATATGAACTTTGCAATATCTATTATATCCCTCTCCTCCAAAAGGGAGCATTATTAAATTTACCGTAAATTCTAAAAATACATATTTTACAATCAACCTGCAAACTTCTGGTAACAAATATTTAAAGCAAAAAAATGTGCCTTGTTCTATTTAGTGTCACACCAGTGTACGTAATTTCACAGCTAGTCTCGAACAACTCAGATCTGTGTAATCTTAAACAAAACAGAATCTTTGTAAAATATTCTTTCTTTTGTAATAGAAAGAAAATAAACTTCAGCTTCTGTTTTATATGCCAGTTGAGATTCCTTGCAGTAATTCCTTCCACATCTGCTCTGCAGCTTTTAGCTTTATAAAAGCAATATTTCCAAATTTCCTTTCAGCGAAATATCCATATGCTGTTTTAGGGACATGTTGTTACACTTTAATACTGAGGTACTAATTACATCTTGGATCATATGCTAAAGCCAAAAAATAAATGCATGTTGCCATTAGGCATCTAACACTGAAGGTCCCTCAAAGAATGGTAACACATCACTATAGATAAACTTGAAGTTATCACAAAAGCTGCAAAAATAAAACTGAGAGGTAGAAAAATTAAGAATATAGCTAACACACGCACTACCAGATTCTAAACTCATGACCTATAATCAAGTTGCTTGAAAAAGTGACTGGTAAGGAAAGAGTTAGATAAACCATTTGTCCAAAACACACATTTTTAGACGTTCTGAAGATTATATGCTGTTGGTATCTCCTTCTAATTTAGAGTTTGTAAGCTGCTGGTGCATCGTGGTTGTCACCAGCTTTTCAGCAAACAGTCCATAAACAGGAGCAGTTGAGGGGAGGGAGCATGAGATGCTTGCACTTGCCCTGTGCGCAGGAGTAGAAAAGTTTAGCAGTGTCTTGACCAGTCTGCAGTGCTGGATTGCGTGTGTGCACGCTGTCGCTGCACACACAACTCCCCCTTCCCCTGGAGGGCATAAGAACCTGCCCTCACTCCCGCACCTGGCAGATGTCGCTCTGAGCACAGCTCAGAAACTGAATGCAGCCAGCTGACGGTTGGACTTGATGATCTTAGGGGACTTCTCCACCCTTACCGATTCTATAATTCTATTCTATGATTCGCTGTATATCACAGGATGGTACATGGTACCATCTACATAACAATCAGGAGTCTAACTATACCAATTTGCCTCAGGAGAACCAGGTTGCATGTTAAAGAATTGCATCTTAATCCTGTGGGCTTTTGTGTAGAAGCCCCTAAGGCACCAAGATTTACAGGGGAGAAATTAAATGCAAATGATGCTTTTTCACTAATTAACTATCTGGAAAATATTTCCAAATGTACATACAAAAGAGGAAGCAGCTTTCTCTCAAAATTTGATCAAAGACAGTAGGTATTCTCCATCTGAAATGAAGGTCTAAATACCCAGTAAAAGGAGACTTAAGGCACATGGTAAAACATTACAAATGTCTGAGGACACCACAGAGCCTGGAAAGACAACAGTGTCCTCAAGAAAATGTAAAGGAGTTGAATCAAATTGCCAAGCACATTCTCCTTGAGAAAAATAGCATGAGTTTGTTGAGCAAAACTCTGATGTCTGGAGTGTTACAGGCTAACATAAAACAACACCCACTGCCTAGAACCCAAGGTTTGCAGGTTTTAAGACAGGCACATTAAGGAAAAAAAAGAAGTGTGTTTAACACCAGCTTTCCTATTTTCTTCCATTCTAATCCTGGGATAAGAGTGTAATCTGAAGTAAGCAACACACTGTCAAGGGTATTCTTACATAATCAGAAAAGAACAAACTGTTCCTTCTCTTCCCTAAATCTGTACCCAGTCAGGCAGACTGGGCTCATCACGAGAGCTTTGCTGCACAGTGCAGCCAGTGAAAGAGCAGAGATTTTCCCCTGCTTCTCCTTTCCCTTTTCTCTCCCTGCAGCCTTTCCTAGTGAACATGAGATACAGCACGCTGTTTTCTAAAGGTGAGTGGGCCAGAATGATGAAAATTTACCATAATATTTGCACATTCTATTGATGCAGGAAATGTGCTTAATCCTTCATTTCTTCAGTTTGCTTATCTTTAAAAACATATATATGCATTTCACACCTTTCTTACCTAAAAATACAATGTAGCTCGAGTGTACAAGTAACATCATAAATTGGAATTAGCTCCCTGTCTTTATTACAGATTAAGAACTAATGAAGTGCAGGAGAAATACGACTGCGTGATTCCCCCAAGCAAAGCAGAATAGCGAGATGAGCAGCACGAGCCCCTGTGCTTCTGGGACGGGAAGAGGCTACCTTGCTGACTGAAGTCCTCCCACAGGAGATTGTGGACTGTAGCAATGAATCGCTCTCCATTTTTAATAACGAGGAAAATGTTTTGTCATATGGCAAGAGCAAAGAACTTCGGCTAAGTGTTTTCATGTGGTCTTTTGACATATATTAGAACAAACAGCAGAAAGGAGAGTCTTATTCATACCACATAGAGACACTTAAATGAAGAAACTGAACGCGTCTATTACAAGGCAGTAGTTGGCATAAAATATTTCTGGTAGAGTGAAGAAACTACACCATCAAGATTACTTTTAAAAGTGTATGACTTTTTCCTTCACTTCCTCCTGATCAAAACTTGACAGTGCCTGAACAGCTTTTACAGTAACATAAAGGAATATTTGTTTAAGAAATATATTACAAATGGGAAAGTATAAAATAAATATTAGCATCTGATTCACAGTGCACTTTATATGAAAGAGAAGGGATTTGCCACATAGCCTTTCCAAGTTATGTAAAAAGGATTTTTCTCTCCTTTATGTTCCTTAGCTTCCCAAAAACGTTACAGCACTTCCCATTAAACAGAACAACACCTCCTAGTGCCAGCTAACCCCAGCAAAAAATCCTCCGGCTAACTTTTCAATGGAAAGCAGATTGACAAGTACTTTTCCTACCTCACAGCAGTTAAATTTATCACCTCCTCTCTTCCTAATATTTCTGTGCCTTTAAGTTGAAACCGGAACAATTGCTCCCCAAGTCAACTCTGCTTCAAGCGCGGTGCTGCTGCTGCGCTCAAAAGCTTGCCTGGCTTTTCCATTCCATCAGTGGGCAGATGAAGGAGCTCTTTCAGCACACTGGGTCCTGTCCATACCTGGAAAGCCCTGCCACTGGACACATTGGGCAGCAGGGTCTGGGCATGAGGAACACAAAGGTGCACACACACTCTGCTCGAGCACCCACACTCAAGAACCTGCTCAGGAACTACTTGGGTGTCATTCCCCATCTCCCAGTACAAATCATAGCCAAACAGGCAAGATTTCTGCGATCTCCCAAGCAGGAGGAAAACAGGGCAGTAGTTACAACATGCTTATCAACGGCTCAGGCAGCATGCATGCTCTGTTTCTGTTAAAAATTGAAAGTGACGAGTATTCTAAATTCAGCCTAATCCAACAAACATTACTCCCAAAAGACTTTAATGCAATAATGTACTTGCCCGCTGCCCCCTTATTGTGTTTGTTTTTCTAAGAATGTTTAGGATATACATTGGATATACAAGCTACAATTCTCTGCAAAATCCAATATAGCAATAATATTTACATAACACTGTGTACAGCACACTGAGTGGACACTTGTATTGTCTAAAATTGTGGGTTTGAATTTTTAACGTGGTTTAACCTTACACATTGAGAAATTAAGACATAGAGCCCCACCTACCGACAGAATGGCCACAGTACAAAGTAAAAATTCACTTCTTGCTGATCAGAAAATGTGTTTTCTTTCCACCTGTCTTTTATACAGACTGCAGAATCACCTTATACCAGCAGAGCAATTACTGAAATTTCTCCTCTTCTCTTTGCTCACTATTTAAGCTCCAATGACAAGGTAGTTTCTCACCCTTTCCAGAATTTACTGCAACTTGACAGAAAAATGTAAAAACTTCACTCCACACTGACAGAAAATAGTTGAATTTAGAATTACTTGAAGAATCAAAAGAATCAGCTGAAACCTATTTCAATGTTTAATTTGCCTACTGTATCTCAAGTATTGCTTCCCATGTTCACACTTCTAAGAATGCTTTATTTAATCAAAGAGCAGTGTGAGTTATCCTCTAAATATTTTGGAAATTTAGTGGTTTGTTTGACAAGGAATAATTAGGACATTTCTTCTTTTACAATCATTTGATCTCTTTTCCCTTTGCCTTTTTTTTTTTCTTTTTCTTTTTGGAGTGAGTAGACATAATTCTAGAGTTTTTCTTTAAGAGTGTTAGTATTCAGTAGCAGTCCTCATCACTTCACATGGTATGTCACCATCAGGGTGGAAGATTTCAATGTTGTCTACTGAAAATCCATTTCTCCTTTCCCTTAAAACTTGAGTTTCTATATCATACATATAATTGACCCAAAAAACTTAGAGAACTTCCAACAGAAAATTGCAGAGCTTCTCTTGATTGCAAAATTCTTCCACAATCATTGCCTTCTCCTGCCTATGCCTGTTAGCTCTCATGGAAGCCCCCTGCTTTCCATTTACTGCCTGGGAAACAGATGGTGTCGAGTCATCCTACAATGAGTTAATTTTGTGCATATGAAGTGAAGCAGAGGGTGCTGGACAGACAGGCTAACACTGCTAATAATTCCCCATTATGCAACTAGTCTTCCCTCCTGTTTTCCCCTCACTAATGCCAAGTCACACCCAGAAACAAAGATTCATCACACGCAGAAATCTCTCAAGCAGGCTAATACCCTTGTGCAGTTGTTATCTTCTGCTCTTATAAAACCAGACACTATTGCAGGAGGAATCTCTGTTATAATCAAAGTAAATACTACAAAAACATTGTAGTAACTTTTTTTTAATAGCAATAGTAGCAATTTTACTAACAAGATAATCAGTTTTTCCCTTCTGCTTTTTCCTCTTTGGTGAAAATTTCATTATTGAAGCACTAGACGTTGGGATGTACTGGGATTAGTTAAGTATTACCACTTGATAGAAGGGACAAGACTGCAATTCAAATCGTGATGTACAGGAAGGGGAAAAAAAATATGAATTGCCACCTGAACAAAGGAAAATACAACTTTACTGACCTATCTGTGCCACAGTCTTCCCAGTTAAGACATTATTGTACTGAGAAAGTTCGTGGAGGTTCTGCTCGTCTCAAGCTCGCTGAAAGGCATAAAGAGTGACAGAGCACGCTCACAAGCAGTAGAGGATTTTGAGACATGTTCGTACTTAATAGGGACTCCTTCATTAACAGTCCTTTCACAAAGCTTTTACAAGCACTACATTCAGGTACATTCTACTAATCAATGCAAAGCCAGAGATTAATTCTTCAGGTTTATTTTATTAGCAATGATGATTATAAATCACTTATGAAAATATTCTTCACATTTCAATATATGTGTCTATAAAAATATACTACTACATAACAAAGCCTGTAGCTTCTACAAAACATATCATTTAACATGTATTCAACAATATATAGGACATAGTAAAAATCTGCTAATTAATGCAGAGGGTATTTTTACCCTATTTTTGTCAAACAACAGTTCACATAAAATATGAAATTACTCATTCTGATATACAGAAGTGTTATCACCAACAATTTATAGAGTGTGTATATTTTGCCCCGAGGTTACCTGCATCTGCAGGAACATACAGCCATAACTTCTCTTTGGATGGATAGGCAGTTACGACCATGAAAACATTCTTTTGGTAACTGCAAAGTTCTGTGGAAGCCAGTGTTGCACATCTGCTGTCAGCACTGAGAACTCTGAATACCTGCATGGACAGAGACCACAGCTAGCAGAGAACCAGAAAACAGATTATTCCTGGCTACACACTGCCAGTTAGCAAGTAAATGACTATTTTAGAGGCTGCCTCTTTAGAAATAAACTTTCCTCCGAAAGACATATTCTGAATAAAGCTCATCAACGATGAGAAAATAAAGGGCAGAGGTCTTTACCCTTGATTATAATTCAGTATATTATTATCCTTCTTTTCATCAATTACAGAAAGATCCATCTCAGGACTGCATTTGGATTTGGGAAAGAGTCTAGTTTCACAAGAAGAAAAACGACACAATGAACAAGTTATTTCGCCAATACTGTTATGCTGAGGTTGCTGCTATGTCTGGTGTTAGGCAAATGCAGGAAATGCATTTTAGATATATAGACTGCACTTGTCTACACTAAGAATATGGCAAGTTCATTGTGTGGACATACGTAGAGGCCTTTTAGAGCGTGCTTTGTGACATCCAGCTTAGCCTAGAAGAAACTGGCTGCTGCACAGTGACAATACACAGCTTTTTTTTTTTTTTTTTAGCTCCATGTAAGAGTCAGGTACGTAAGGCTTAAAGGCTGTAAAGTCCCACTGAAGACAGTAGATGATTACAGTGACTTGCATAGCAAAGAACATAAGAAACATGCTTGTGATGAATCAGTAACAACTAAATCTTTTTACCCTGTGTTTATGTGCAAACAACCAATAATTACGTATTACTTTCTCTATTCAGGATCCACTGAATTCAGCATGTTGAATTAATCTGTTGAAATTCAAGAGTAACTTTACAGAACAGCAGTTAAACTGCAACAATACTCCATTATATTACAAAGGAAAAGCTTCATATTGTAAAAGCACATCTATCAAACAATTACTGTAAAGATCATAAGAAAACATTAGAACATTAATAATGTATTTTGACATAAAGCTTAGAAGAAAATAACATTTGACCCTGAGAAATTCGCTGTATTAAAACTAAAAAAAGAAAACTGATCCAAAAGAATCAAGGCTCAGCCAGTTTCATTTCAGATTCTCAAACAGTAAGCTGGGGGGAAGGGAGAAACTTGACCATCTTACCAGGGATTGTAAAGAAATTCTTCCAATTACTGAAAAAATAAAATAAAACTGATCATCTACATCTGTCCTCTCTATCCTTTTGCTTAATTTCACTCTCTTCAGGGCTCCCAACTCAAGCAAAAAACCAGCAATGACTATACCAAGTGGCTGATTTCAGGTCAGCTTATTTTCTGCACTTTCATACACGTTCAGTGCAAGCAAAAAGTCCTTTCTTCAGTAGTGTCCTCCACTATTTGTAAACAAGATTCATAACCACTGAAATCACGAGCTAAAGATTTTTCAATATACGCTTCCACATTCTTTTTACTCTGTCCTGACAAAGTAGCACCCACACGCTGCAATTTAAACTATTATCCAACTCCCCTTCCTAACATTTTGACCTTGTGATTAAGTACAGGCCACTCTGGCCCTTTCCAACAACCCTACAAAAAGAGTTCCTCAGCTGGACCAACTCCCAAGGCCAGCTCACCACATAACCACACAAGCAGGAGCACCAAGCCAATGGGAGGAACCAGGACTAGCCAACAACTCAATTTTACATCAGTCTGAACTGCTCTGGAACTGCACCTTCATGAGTGTTAACTTACTAACGGATATTAAACGTGAAGCAAAGCAGTACAAAATGCAGCCTATTCTCCATCCCTTCCTTGAAATGTGTTAGTCAATGGCCACGATGGTGGAGCAGCAGAAGAAACAATCCCAATTCACAATTTCAAGCAGTGAGCAAAATGAAACTGGAATTTTATTATTAGACCATTTTTTAAAGAGATATGAAAGCAGTTTTATACTATTCCTGACCACGTCAGGAGTGGCTAACTTCAGCCTTCAGGAGAAGCAGTGACAGACACCTATTTGCAGAAACTGATTTTGTCACCAGGATGGAATCTGCTGTGTCCATAAACATACTAAATATGAAATCTTGCACAAAGATAGTTCCTCTCATCTAGACAGGTCCCAAAGCAGTATAGGTATTCCGGACCTTCAGGACTCAGCTCCCCTAGGGCTGGTCTGCCAGAACGCTGTGCCTATTGGCTACAACACGCTCCTTCAGAAAGGCGTGGGAGCGCGTCAGTAACTGGAAAACACCGTGTGATACAAAGGGCCAGATAAAGATCCAAGTTAAATTTTTCTGTAAAGACTACTGAGACAAGACCCAGAAGTACACAACAGTTTGTTTAGGACAATCCCCCTGCCTTACACTAAACATGTATTCCTCCTTAAACGTGGAAGACACTGAGACCAGTAACATTAACCTTTTTCCTCAGTATTCATCACTATCGCAATAAAACCTATCAAAACGAGAAGCTGTGCAAGTGACTAGTGCAGATTTTAAAAGGCAGCTGGAGAAATGAGGCTGAAGCTGCCCAGTAGCACTGCCCGATGTAGCGGGTGTGAGCTCCACCCTCCCACCAAGCTCTCCACAAACCTGTTCCATAGCATCTCTGCTATGACTTTGGCTAACTTGCGTTTTCTGTGAAACTGCAATTAGTGTGCACTCTCTTGTTAACTCTTATGAAATAAGAGGATTTACATTAAAGCATTTGCCTAATCTTATGAAGGCCAAGAGGACTTAAACTTGGTCTCATAAAGAACTTTTGTACAGAATAAAACAATCACTTCTAAGTAGCATTTGAAATAACCTCTATTAAATATCTAAAAAATATAATCTTTTGCATAGAATAAAGAAAAGTGCAGCTACAGCATAACATTCTATACCACAGGAAATAGCTAATTTACAAGTGGTATACAGTTAACTATCCCTCTCCTCACTGAGATTGCAGCAACTAAAGACATATTTATTGAGAACATTAAAATAGGGATTAGGTTGTTTCATTGTGTCTGTAAAGCACAGACTTTTTTTTAAAGAAAGCAAAGCTGAAAGATAATTTTCAAAAGTCAACTTTGTCTTGACGTAACTTAGAAAGATTAAATATCCTTTGTTCTTTTAGAATTCCAGTAAAACATCCCTATACCTTTGGTTTCTGTTTTGGGGGAGAGGGGGAAGGCAGAAAGCTGTTAAATGTGAAAGCTTTATCTGCTCTATAAAAGCTGAATGTTATAGGATTATAATTCTTCATTCCCTTCTAACTTTTTTGCATTGCAGTCCCCCTGGTAATGAAGCATAGAACAGTACAAATAAGTCTGGGAAAATTCTACTTCTACTTCTGAGAAGAAAAGATAAAGTGTCTAAAAAGTAGAGAATTAGGTACAGGAATTTTAGGAAAATGAAATCCCAGCAACTATTGTCCAGTCTAGATGCAAAGCAAGTGATTTTTAAGAATCTTCCTCCTCATATTTGCATGCCCAAGTATGAGGAAAAAAGCATGTATTTAATTAGTTGTTAAAACATCTTAAAATTGTCTTTTTACTAAAATCAATTTATTTTATTGGGTACAGCTCAATACTATAATTTCATAAATGAGATATTTTAAATAAATAAAAATAAATATTTAATATATACTTCAAGATTGCTAATTTCTGTAATGAAATAGTGTCTGTGTTGTTAGATTTCATTTTGTATAGCTTTTTTGGAGCTCTGACGCCACTTACGAATGGCAGTTCCAGAACTACTTGCTACCACACACAGGGCACCACCCACAGTCCACCATGTTGGTAAATGATTGAGAAAGATAATCTGTAAAATAAAAGCAAACACCACATCCATTGTTCTCATTATGGCTACAGGTCCAGCTTTCTCTATCTGTAATGCTTTTGTGAGAAGTATCTGACCCCCTAACCCTAAAATGGCTATTAAGATTAGAAAAACTCTATCTTTACCACAATATGGTAAACGCCACTCATTCATAACAAACAATGCTATAACACACCCAATTAAACCAATCACCGCGTAATACCAAATTGACAGAAAATAATGCACAGATTTTCCCATCTTTCTAAGTATAATGATAGTTGAAGCTACAGATACTGTGCTTGCAATTGCTGCAATAGTTCCTTTAATATGATCTGCGTAACTTCCTTCAATCCCTGTAACGTTTGACCCAAACAGAAATGGTGGTCTGGCAATAAGAACCACTCCAGTGATTGTGAAGAGGGTAAACAGAAGATCCCAAATACTGTATTTCTCTTTGAGAAAGATCCATGCCAGCAACGATGTAAAAACAGGACTGCTGAAAGTTATAACAGTGGCATCAGCTAGAGGCATTACTTGGAAAGCATAGTAGAGAAGAATCATTGCAGTAGAGCCAAGAAGTCCTCGTAAGAAAAGAAAAATTCTTTTACCTTTTGGTCCCAAAAACCCAGTTCTGAAAATGAAAAAGAAACCAAAAATGTCACATTAACATCATGCTTGCTTATCTCATGACCAACATCTAATTATATTTAAACGTACAAACCCTTCTAAATGAAGGACTTATCTCAAATATCAAAATATTTTTAACTCATTGATTACAGAGCAATTTATTCCCTTCACCCCATGCCAATCACATTCAGTCAGGAATCCATTCCTCTAGTATTAAAATTATTGCTTGCAAAATAACCCAAAAGTACCTATGAATTACCTACTTTTCAGAACTCTGCTTCATGAGAGACCAATACAACTGATATTCCAAAGAAGGGCAACAAAGCTGGTGAAGAGTCTGGAGCACAGTCTTACGAGGAGTGGCCAAGGGAACAGGGATTGTTTAGTCTGGAGAAGAGGAGGCTCAGGGGAGACCTTATCGCTCTCTACAACTGCCTGAAAGGAGGCTGTGGTGAGGTGGGGGTCAGCCTCTTCTCCCAGGTAACAGAGACAGGATGAGAGGTAATGGTGTTCAGTTGTGCCAGGGAAGGTTCAGGTCCATTATTAGGAAAAATTTCTTCTCAGACAGAGCGGTAAGGCACTGGAACAGGCTGCCCAGGGAGGTGGTGGAATCACCCACCATCCCTGGAGGTTTTCAAGAAAAGGGTAGATGTGGGACATGGTTTAGTGGGCATGGTGGTGATAGGTCAACAGCTGGACTAGATGATCTTAGTGGTCGTTTCCAATCTTAATGATATAAACCCTGCAGAAATCACTACAATTTAGGGAGTCAAAAATTTTCAGTTCTTTGAATTGAATTAATAAAACTAATCCAAAACAATGCAATTAAACATATAAAGTCCGACTTACAATAATAACACAATCAGATTTAACATCCAAATTGCCAAGTGATAATTCCCATATCTACTTTTAAGAAGTGACTTAAATTCAAACTTCTGCTACACTTACTTGTAGTATATTAAACCAGGAAGAACAAATGCCATTTGGAAAACGCATCGAAATGCACTCACTTCCACTGAATGTACATCTTCTATTTTTTTAAGAAATACAGAGGCCACTGAGAAAAGGAAGGCAGACAGTACGGTATAAAAGAGACCAAGTCCTGGACAGGCAGCTTTCTTCTTTGTTCCTGCAAAAGAAAAACTTCAGTTAATAATGATCTAGCTATTTAGCAGTAGATTCCTCAGGTGGCTCTAGATACTGCAGTGCTGGGTATGTTTATAGCCACCCTCGTGGTAGACAAAAGGGTAAGCAAAAGAAACAAATGCAAATACTACATTTATTTACCAGACCTACCTCGAAAACATGTTTCACTAGCCACCACAGCTCTTCTTTTTTTCTTAAAACAGGAAATAGAAGATTAACTCTAACACTTTGGATATGCAAAGCCACTCCTGCAATTCTCCAGGTCCTACGTCAGTTGGACGCATGTGACAACACTTTGGGTGATATATTATAGGATCAGTTGTATCATTCTGACCACTGCCTTCTAATGAGTAAATAAAAGTGGCTGCAAAATGGTCCACAGTCAAATTATGAAACACTGAAACTTATTACCAAGGCATTATTGGATTATTGAGTAAGTTCATTAAGGTTCCTAAGCAACAATTTAGTTTCCTCTCTCACAAACACGTATATGGAAAAATTGTGTAGAGATCCTAATTTCTGTTATATCTCATATTTATTTCATAGTTAAATCATCCTAAATTTGACCTAGAACTACAGAAGTTTTACGTTAGCTTGCTCAAAGAATCTAAGTATTTTCTTCAAATAGATATCAAGCATACATTTTTAACCAGAAGAAATATAAGTGCTTAGCTTTAAAACATCACAGGCCTGCTGTGAACAACTGATAATTATAAAAGTCCCATGAACTTAATTTCATCTTTGTTTACACTTATCTATCAGACTTTCTCTTCCTGAAGCAGTCTCCTGAGCCTAATGGTTTCTATTCAGGCTTTAATGTTGCCTCAGGCCTGCTTCAGTGGCATACTCTTCCTCCTTCCATCCATCTTCTCTACCCTCTGCTATAAAGAGATAAAAATAAAAAGAGAAAACAAACAGAGACAGTAAACTACTGCTGACCTCTATACTGCTTCCAAATAAACCAGCCCTTTATTATTATTATTATTACTTTGCTGCATAAGAGGAACAGTCCTACCACTGTGCCTAGAGGTTCTCCTTTCCACGGTGTTCACCTATCTCAAGATTAGAAGAAGTTATCTCACAATCTCATCTCCCTGTCTGCATAAAATTTTGGGGGTTGCCCTTTATTCTACAACACCTTCTAAAGATAACAGGGAGAACTTCAGGGATCCTCTGCAGCATCAGCAGCAGGGCACTGCTGTGAGTTGCTTAGCAACTAAATACGGCTTTGAGGGGCTTGGTTCGGTTTTTAAATTAATAAAACTTGTCACAAATCATTTTGATTGTCCTTGAGATCAGCATTCAAGGCTGAGAGACAGTTTCTTACAACCTCAGAGCTGAGACTACAGGCTGACACATTCGGTGTATCATCAGTTCCCACTTCAACAGTTCTGCAGACCCAGACTTCAGAATTTAAAATAGGCAGAAGGCCTACTTTTCAAAAAATGTAGCCATGCTACAGCTGAAGATGAATGGCAGGTTCTATTAGACAGAAGTATTTCTATTTAGCAACAGGCACTTTCATAAAAGCAACTAAATTGCCACTAACCAGCACAGGCCTTGAACTTCCACCAAATATGTAACAGAGCGGATATTTAAAATGTTCATGAACTACATAACTTCCTAATCCACACAGTCACGCAACAGAAATACTAAATCAACACCGTCCCTAGTATTAAAACAAGATGACTTGGACTGGCCAATGATGAAAATGGGAAATCCAAACGCAGGCTGGCTCATGGGAGAACACAGCACAAACAGAACGATGAGCTTATTGCAGGCACCGCGGCTTGCCTGCTCGCTACAGAACGACGCCAACCCAAATAATGGAAGCGTTGAAATGGAAAACCAGTGAAATTACACCAAAGTAAGCTAAAAGGATCTTATACCCAGAATTAAGCTTTGGAATAAAAGAAAAACTGAAAGGAATTCATTTTTGTGAGCCACCCAGTATACCTAACCTATCAGAAACGGCACCTTGCAATACTAGAATTTCAGCTGTTGTTTCACGCTGCCAAAGCACGTGCTTAATGCAGTGAGAAACTATCTTACTTCCTTTTAAAAACAACACGGTACAAGTTCTTCTACCAAAAACAAGAATTACAGTTCTGAAGAATTCTGATTTCAAAATATGTTCTGGGGAGAAGTTAGACTAAGATAACATTCCCACCCCACAGAACATGAGGCCTCCGAACACTAACCCAAGGTTTTTGTTAAAAGCATTTAAGTCTGAAAAGAAAAAGATCCAAGCAGTACCCAAGTACTCTTTTCTGAGCGGTTACAGACCTGGCTTTCCACTTCCACCCGCTGGCCATCTCCCTGCATAAGGCTTTCAAATGATCCTTCCACTCCTGTTTCACTTTCTAGTCAAACGCCCTCCGCTGCACACTGTTTTCTGTGTGAATTGTCTTTGCTTGCACTTCAATTCCAGGCTTTCCAACAGCTTTTAGACTTGAAAGATGCATGTGGTAAAGCAAATAACAGTTCTTACATACACGCACCTTAAGAGTGGAGGAAGATAAGTGCTGGCTACAGGGGAAAAGGTCTGCGAGTACACGCTTCTGAAGGACCTTCAGGAAAGGGCAATCTGCTCTTCCCACAGGTAGCACCAGAACAGTTCTCAGACCACAGGAAAGCACCAGGAGCACAAGAGCCTGCTCATGAACTAACCATGGTCACGTAGATGAGGGCCAGGCATGAGTCATAAAGTTCAGCTACTGACTCAACATTCTGCCAGAGACTGCAGAAAGAGTTGTCTTTGGCAAGTAACTGCAATGTTCCCGGGACTTCAAAAACCGTTTTCTCCAAACTTTGCCTTAGAAGTGACACTAACGTGAACTTCACTGGTTTGCCATTCTCCTGGTCTCTGCATACTCGCTATTTAACAAAGGCTGACAGTCTACCCACTTCCTACTGGAAAGTCAATTACAGACCATATTTAATGTGAAACATGTTTTCAATGTAGTTGCTTAAAAATTAAGCATGTTAAGTAATTCAGATGACTTAAAAATTACTTTAAGATGGCATTTAAAAGGGAGCCAAATTAAGCTTACAGCAACATATTGTTGTGTATTTCACTGTGAGCTTACGTTCAGCAACTCAAACTAATTGAGCAAAGTGAATAACAAAGTAAAGGATACGCTCACATAAGTCAGATAAGAACTACCAACGGAGTCACAGCTGCGAGCGTACAGAGTTCCTCCCCCTCACTTCTAGAGGGGCAGCGAGGTCCCTTCTCACAAGTTACAGTGCCATGCCTTCAGTCTGCTAGCCAGGGCGCTTCCATTTACCCCAAACTGTGCACTCTCCATTTAAACACCAAACAAACAGCAAAACCAACTCTGGCAGCGGGCAGTGACCGCGACCCTTCCCGGGGGCCAGGGGCCAGCCTGCCGCTTCACAGACCGCCTCCTCACCGGCGGCCGGGAAGGCGGCGGGAGAGGAGCAGCCTGAGCAAGGGGAAAAGGAGGAGGGTCCCCCGGCGCCCACAGGCGCAGCGCTCCGCGGGCAGCGCCGAGGCCGGCGCAGGTGCGCGGCGCCCCGCGCGGCCGCCCGGGCTCACCCCACCCGTCACCGCGTGCCGCCTGCCCCGGTGCCCCAGGGCCGCTTCCTCTTCCTCCGACCCGCCGGCAATGTCACCTCGCGGCAGGACGCTGCCCCCCGCCAGCCTCCCCTTCCCTCCTCACCGGGTGCCTCGCAGCAGCGCGGCCGGAGCGAGCCCGGGCA
>WBMW01003830.1:91727-142371 GCA_013396635.1 Penelope pileata | reverse complement strand
CTCCGGCTCCTGCCCTTCCACGGCGGGAGCGGCGGCCACCTCACCGCCCTGACACGGCACCATGAGCACGCCGTGATGCCGCCGGCCCCTCGCCAGCCGGCCGGCACCTGGCCTCCTGCGCATGCGGTGCCACCGCCCCGCGCCGCCCGGCTCCCGCCCTTGGCCCGGCACACCCGGGGGCGGGGGTACGGCGGTGCGCGGCTTTCGCCCCGAGTGGCGGCTCCGCCCGGGAGGAGCCGCGGAGCCTGTAGCACACACGTGCCCGGCAGCGGAGGTGTTGGGTGCCCTTCTGGGGGCGACTTCCTCGCCAGCGTCTGTCCGTAGTGCCCCCCTGAGAGGGGCCCGCCGAGAGCCGTGCCCGGGCGAGGGGCCTGCGCCCGGCGAGGCGGAGCGGAGCGAGGCCGCGCTGCCTCGGGAGGGGGAGCTCGCATCTCGCGGAGAGCGGCGGGGCCGACCCCTCTCTGGCGCCCAGGGGCAGCGTGAGGCGCGGGCCGGCGGCACAGGCCGCGGCGGATGCTGGCAGGCTGCGAGGTGGTGGGAGGAAATAAAGCCGTGGAAAACAACAACACAGCGTTATTCCAGGGACGTTGTTACGTCATCTGAGCGCCCAAAATAAAAGTACATAGTGTTTACACGAGACTGCTGCCTCACGGTATCAGTTTCTCCTGCCTCAGGCAGGATTTGCACTCCTGTTTAACAGACAAAATTGAGCTTGTCATTGTAGCTGTTCCATATTCTGCGTGTCACAGTTTGAAGCCCTGCTAGTCTGGTCTCTACACTGATTAGAGCAGCTCAGTTTCTTTCCATGGGTCCATTAAAATTTGATAGTCATGTCAGTGTGCAGTGGCAGCAGTGTCACCTCTGAGAGCTGCTGCAGCCCCACATCCATAGAGGTCAGAATGGAGACAGAGGCGGCATTTCAGGGAAAACACATTCAGTGTGCATATGAAAAGCCTTAAAGGATTCATAGAAGGGTGGAAACATCACCCTTCTTCTTGGTGTGTTCTCCCTAAATAAAGCAGTGCTGCCTGTGTCTTCAGGCAGGAGAATCAGAAAGGGGAGCTGCTCCAAAGAGGTGGGAAGGAGAGCAGCTCCTTCTTCATACCCGCTGAAGAGTACAGAGAAAAATAAAAAGGGTCCGTCCTGAATGCTAGTTCTTCCCTTTTGAGCAAGTGGAGCTGTTATCAATAATTAAAATGGGAAGGAATTTCTATTCAGGAATCTGTAGTAAGAGATTTATGCTCCCACTAGTCTTTTAGTTGCATAAATTGATTGGCGTTTATTTATTGTTAGCAAGGGGAAACAAAGTCTATAGCTTTAGCAAAACGAATACTGCATGGCACATGTAAGCTGTTTCACACAATGTATTTCAAGCTTTCCCTCAAGCTACGTCATAAAAACTATTTCAAGCTTTCCTTCTCTGATTTAGCACTTTTTATAGCCCATGCTAATCCACCAGAGGCTGTAAGTAGTTCATTATCTCGGAGCTAGCATTTGATTAATATGGCCAGAATTATTTCAAATTATTCTTAACTACAAGTTACATGCGTTATTATATCAATTATTAAGAAGAGAAAATAAGAAATCAATTAAAAAGTCTGTGCTAAGAACAGGATTAATTTCTTTTAAAGATTTACACGGTGTTAATTTCTCATGCTTTAAGAAAAGAAAATAAGTAAGTATCAGCCGCTACATCTTTCCTCTGAGGAGGCGATGGCACAAAGGGGAGAGTCAGGCCAGCAAAATTTCCCAAGCAGACGTCCTTAATTATGAAGTTGTTTTTGTCTAACGCATCTACTGATCAGTCAGTTGGCTTTAATTCAGAGGGAGGTGCAAATGCGCATGGAAGCCTGCTGCTTTCTCCAGAGACTTACACTTTGCTGTACACCAGGGCAGCTTTCGCAGGTCACCGGTTCATGGATCACCACAGGAAGTTACAGCTGTGCTTCCCCAGAGAGGTGTCAGTAAAGGGCAGCAGTGGAAATTGTGCTTCTCCTTAGGCATCCTTACAGTGGCAATCCCGCAGGCCTCCAGGGGGAAGACTGTGCTCCCCTGGCCAGGCAGCGTGTACCCACAGCAGGCACTGTCTCTTACTAACGGTGGCACTGGGTAAGCTGCCTCTGGAGCCAGCAACAGCAGAAACAGCTGGCTGGCTTGAGTGTTCAGTGAGGAAAAGCAGAGCCAAAACATCCATACTACAGGCATAGAACAAAACGTAATGAGTTCTTACGCTTTGGGCTGTAGACTTTGTTACAGTATGTGGATTGCATATTTATTTTACAAATTTGCCACTGCTAAACTCAAAGTAATATTGCAGTGTAGACAATTTCAAGGAGACCACAACACCCTCCTCTGTCCTCCCCTTTTTCTCCCCTGTGTGTCTGGCTTTGAACAGAACATCTAAGGGCAGTGCTTGTTTATGCCAAGATACATAAAGTGTTCTGTTTGCTCCTGGTCAAACTGCCAGTAAAACTGCCAGACTTGTCTCAGCTTGAACGCTTCCAAGTTCTGTTTGTGAAGTACAAGCCCTCTTTTCAGAATAAGGAGAGCACTTCCAAAACGACAGAGCAGTTGCAGCTGCCCAAACTAACCAGTAGGCAAATGTAATTTGCAGTCAGGCTGCCCTAGATTGGAAAATTAAGTAGCTGCATAAATGTGACAAGTCAATGTTTTATGCAGCCCTTTCAAGTATAGATTAAGCCTCGTTTGTGTAATACTGTGCTGAGAACTAGCTGTTCCTTTCCCCAGTGCTTTGCCAGCTTGCAGCCAGGAGTAGAGCAGTAAGCACCTCCTATAGTATCTTCCCTGAGCACCAAGTCTGTAAGAAAAAGCTGTAGGGAGCTCAAGTGATTTGACTATGTTGCCTCACATATAGAAAATATATAGATATATACTCATATATAAAATTAAGCTGCGATACCAGCTAGAATGGTATTTCTCTAAGTCGCTTTTCGTGGCCTCATTAGCACGGAGAGGCGAGCACCTCCTCTCTAGTCACCACTTGCCACGCAGTTTTCATGGATTACTCTTTTCAAAGGAGTACTCTTTTCAGTTCTCATCCAGAGTTTGTGCAGACAGTTTTTGTTATTGTAAATCCCAGAAACAAGTCAGTGCTGCATTACAGGCTGAGATATAGACCTGACAGGTGAAGTGCTGTAATGAGTCATCTGGTCTGGATCTGTGTGCCTGGTGAGCAATCTTTTGGGGTTCAGTTTCCATCTCCCTGCCTGTGAGCACTGTCTCTTACTCCTCAGAGTGGCTTTTCAAAAATTCTAATAGAAACGGGCACAAGTGACAAAGCAATTATGTGAGTTTTGTGGAGAATCGTGGGAGTGTTCTATGAGATTATAAGAACTTTATCCGCATCATTTGTTTTATCCAACTCTGAGATATCCTAACAGGCTTTTTGAAGCACTGTTGCATCTTAGAGGCAACTGTAAGATGTGAAGCCAATTGGTCCTGGAGCTGAACTAGCTCTTCCTCACCTCACATGAGGGCAGCATTGGCTCCACATAGCACAGGCAGAGAAGATGACAGGCTGGCTTTTTGGGTACTGCGTGTGGAACACCCCTAGTGAAGTCTAGCCCGGTGTGATCTTAACACAGCTGTGTCAGCACCAGTATGTACTATTTAAGCTATAAAAATAGTAGATTTAAAACAGCAAATTGTACTGTTGGCTTTTATTCTATAAAAATCCTAATTCTTCAAAACCAATTTTAAGGTCTTAATTTGATATTTAATTTGTCTTCCAATAAATTTGTTAAAACCAATATAGGCTAATGCAAAAGTAACACCGTAAATAAAACTTGCATTTATTCCTTTCCTTCTGAAAAGGTTTAGCAACGAAGTAGATAAGAATTACTTTATCAGCTCTTGAAATGCATCCAACTCTTAAGTGCATTGTAATAGCAGTTTACTTCTGCACATGAATGCCATAAAACAAACGATTACTGCAGCACCAAGGAGGTTCTTTGTCCAGGTCAATCATTCAAATTCATGGTCAGCCCAGTGTTCTTTGGAAATCATGGAGTGGCCAAGATTGGTAGGCATATCTGGTGCCTTGTAAGGTCATCTAGCCCAATACCCTGCTCAAAGCAGGGCAGCTAGGCTAGGTTGTTCAAAACTGTATCCCTTGGGGTTTTGAACATCTTTAAGGGGGCCTACAGGAAAGCTGGGGAGGGGCTTTTTACAAGGATAGATAATGACAGGACAAGGGGTAATGGTTATAAACTGGAACAGGGTAGATTTAGACTAGATATAAGGAAGAAATTCTTCACTGTGAGAGTGGTGAGACACTGGAACAGGTTGCCCAGAGAAGTCGTGGATGCCCCCTCCCTGGAAGTATTCAAAGCCAGGCTGGGTGGGGCTTTGGGCAACCTGGTCTAGTGAGTGGTGTCCTTGCCCATGGCGAGGAGGTTGGAACAAGATGATCTCTAAGGTCCCTTCCAACCTGAACCATTCTATGATTCTATGATTCTATGACGGATAGAGACTGCACCCCTTCCATGAGCAACATGCTGCAGTGTTCAATCATTCTCACGGGAAAAAAAGAAAAAGAAAGTATGTTTAAATTGATTTCTTTTTTTTGTATTTTAATTTTTTGCCCTTTGCCTGTTGTTCTGTCACTGGACACCACTGAAAAGAGGCTGGCTCCATCTTCTTAATGCTTCCCCCCACCATCTGATATTTGTACATACTGAAAAGATTCTCCCCAAACTCTTTTCTCCAGGCTGAACAGTCCAAGTTCTCTCAGCCTCTTCTTGTCTGACAGATACTTCAGTCCCTTAATCGTCTTCATGGCCGTTTGCTGGCCTTGCACCAGTATGTCTATGTCTTTCTTTACTGGGGAGCCGAAAACTGGGCACAGCACTCCAGATCTGTACCACTACCACGGAGTAAAGAGTCCATATTCTTCCTAATGCAGCAAGGTTACACTGCTGGTTCATGTGCAGTTTGGCCACCAGGGCAGCCAAGTCCCCTGCAAAGCTGCTTTCCATTTGGTCAGACCCCAGATGTGAGACTCTGCATTTATTTTGCTGAACTTCGCAAGCCCGTTCGTCCTGCCTGTCAAGGTACCAAAGTAGCACAATCATCTAGAGTATCAACCACTCCTTCCAATTTTTTATTATCTTCAAACTTGCTGAGGGTGTACTCTGTCCCATCATCAAGATCATTTATGAAGGTATTAAACAGCCTCAGTCCTGGTATCTGTCCCTGGGTACACCCTTAGTTACTGGCCTCTGCTCCACCTACCATAGCCCCCTGAGCCTGGCAGTTCTGCCTGTTTTCAGTCCACCTCACTGGATGGTCCTTCAGCCTCATCTTGAACAAAAGCTATTAATCAAACCGTACATGTTATTATTGTTTATGTCTTTACATAAAACAGAGTTGTGTACATACATGTGTATGTAAACCTGTAATACTTCGTTATAAATAATATATTCAAGGAAGGCTGAACCTCAGAATGACTGGGCAAGTAAATAATTTTATTCACATTGGATTAATGGTTTGTTTATAGCTAAGTACTGGGATGATCACTAATGATTCTGTTTACTTTTGGACAGGAAATGACTCTGCCTCGCCATGCCGAAGGGACATCTGCATTTCCACATGGAGGTCAAGACTTGTACAGAGAAATGCTAAAATTGACCTCAGATTGAGTTCTGAATCATAAGAAATCCTTGGCGGAATCTGAGTCTGAACAGACCCCCAGGGAGCGTTTGGGCACAAACTGAACCACAGGAGGGTCCATCTTTACATCAGGAAACACTTTTTTACCATGAGAGTGGCTGGATGCTGGCACAGGTTGCTCGAGGAGGTGGTGGAGTTTGGAGGTGTTTGGAAGCTGTTGGTAGAAAGTCCTGGGCCATTGGCTGTGGGAGGCCCTGCAAAGGGTTGGACCAGATGACCTCCAGAGGTCCCTTCCAACCTCAACCATTCTGTGATTCTTTGCAGATGAGGTTAAATATATCCCCCAAATCCTTTCAAAGCAAAACCAACAGGAAGTTGGATTTGACATTGCCTGAGTTTACAGGACTCTGGCAATGTGTAAGTGGTTCTTCTTAATGAATCTTGTTTATAATACTTCAGGATTGACCAAGTCAGAGTTCCTTTCTCCAGGGATGTGTGTGGCCTCTGGAGGCCTGATAATCTTCAAAACTATCAGGATGTTGTGATTTGGAGATTGCTTGCAAGGCTCTTTTCTTTGCCTATATCCTGTGTGAATCAAGATATTGAAAGTGCTATGTCCTGAAAAATGGTATCATTTCTTGGCTCCTTCCAGGGATAAGCATCCTTTCTCTAGACTCTCACTGAAGTAGCCCTGTCTCATCCCAGTGAAAATGTGGTCTGTATGAACTGCTGCTGCTCTGTCTGTTTAAGTGAATGGAAAACACTGTTGTTCCAATATGACCTGGACAGAAAGTATATTTTCCTCTAAACGGAATATTGCTGGGAAGGTTCAACCTCTACTGCCACACCACCAACATCCACCTCTGATGTTGTGGGATGATATAACAAAATAGGAGGCATTAGTTTCGGAGCACACCCCATACATGTGCACCTCTACCTCAGCTGTATCTCAGTGCCTGAGATGCATACACCAGTGCATTGATTGCTTGTCCAGTTTCTTCAACTACAGGAACTAGACTGCTGACAGAGAGCTGACTTCTTTTGGATGATTACTAAGAGTGTGCAAATCAGGAAAATAAAATACTGTCATGAAAATTCTGAGCCTGCAAACACAGTGATAGTATATGCAACCGTGGCATATGCATGGCTAAAAATATGCAAGCTATCTTGAAAATGCTCTCCTGTATAAAAGTGATGATTTTATACATTGTACTTGCATTCCCTCTTTTAAAGCAAAAATAATGTTTCTGTGATAGACACACTATACTATCAAACAACAAACTGGTGTGGTTGAAATTCAGATTTTCAGGGATTTAATCAATGTGCTAGAAAAGACGAGTAAGAACTGAATCATACTTAGTTTATACTGTGACACGGTGAAGGTAATGCGCAGAGTTTCTGTATGTTTAAATCTAGCAGTGTTTGTTAAACATACACTGTCAAGGCTATCAGTGCTCCTTCTTTGGGAGAACCTGTATATTTTGAATATAAATTTGGCAAAGCAGCGATGTGAAAGCCTGAATTTGGAAAAGTCTCCTTTCTGGCAAAAGAAACGTGGGTGGTGTTTTTCTGGCACACTGCTTAATTTGTTCGATTGAGGATCCCTGAATCCTTCCTATATGTAAAAATTTTCCAGAAAAGTGCACGTGACTTTTTTGTATGCTAGGAGATAGATTCAGTGTAACCTAGTAACTCTCATTCATCTTTCAGCTGTTTATGAGGGCCATTTAGGCAGTAAAGATCTTGTGACCTTGGCACGTTCCCTCTCCCTTACTGTACTTTCTGATGGGACGTGTTGGTAACGTTGCTAGGAATGCAGAACGTGATGGGATTAGCTATAAAACTAAACAAAGCTTTGTTCTCTTTGGGTGACTCTTTACTCACAAAGAGTAAAATCATTCAGTTAATACAGAAATGCCCAGTGAACTAAAAAAAAATATATATATATGAGAAAAAAAACAAGGAATCCAGGGGAGAAAAAAAAAAAAGGTAATGATGACATTTGATGTATGTGAGAGAAGAACGGATCATGCTCGTGTTTGTGTGTGCATTCCCCTGGGTAGGTGCTTCTCGAGTGTTTGCACAGGGCTCAGTCTGACCTGAGAAAGCAGTCTAAAAATAGCGAGCGGTTATAGGGAACGAGGAGTGGGAACACCACAACACCGCCTCCTGCTAGTACCGCAGGAGTATGGTTTGTGAGAGAATTAAATGCAGACAAAACATGGTATTTAAAGTTAGTGCTGGTTAAACAATACATCTTTTAGTTAAAAAAAAAAAAAAAGATCTGGAGACTATTTGAACTTCCACTTTAAAAATCATAAATCTAATGGGGAGAAAAAAGCTGCTTCTTTATGATTCATTTAAAACTTTTTGCTAGGCCCACCATCAAATGTTTCCTTTAGTTTATGAGCTACTAAAATATTTCTATACACAATTTTTCTTTTCTCCCTCTTTTATTTCTTTTTTTTTTCTTTTTTTTTTTTCCTAGACATAGACTATTTTACCAATAAACAGTTTGACATTTCTGAAATGAATGCCTTATTTTGGAAATAACTGAATTTTACACGTTGACACTGTCAGCACCCAACATCTTTTTTCATTTAAATTTCCCAACTCCATCCTAGTTTCTGAATCTTTCAAAAAAATCATATTTGGCAATTTTGATAACTTGCTGTTTCCATCTCTCTCTTGGGGGAATTACTGGAAGTTGTCTGGAATTTGGAATTGGAATTTGTCCGGTTGTTTAGTGCGTATTGCCACTTACGTACAGCAGAGATTATTATATAAGCTACCCAAGCCAAAGGTCTCGAAAGAGGGAAGGGCAGATATCCTTTGAACTATAGATAGAGAAGGCATTAGTAGGCAGCAGGTATCAGTTGTCATTCTGCAACGTGCTTGAAGAGAAGTGTAATCTCGAGTGTAATACATGCTCTTCCTAAATTACTGAGATAAGGAAGTAGTAGCAGAAAAAAGTGAAATGTTTTCTTCCTTCTTCATGGAGAGAAAAGAAAGGGTAACCAAGACTGGATTATGTAACTTAAAGTTCATGGTGATTTTCCAGAGATTTCTTTTCTGGCAGCCAGTGCAGTACAAAAATCAAACAGCAGAAGCGCAGCTGATCTGAGCCATTGGGTGCTGGAGCTCACAAGGAGGAGAGGAGGAAGGTGGAAATTGCTCAGAATTGCCACTGATCATTTCTGCTTGTTTTGTTCTGTAATGGCACTTGTGGCTGTTAAGAGAAGATAATTAGTTCAATTATATTTTTTCACTGTCACCTGAACTGACTTTTTTCACCGATAGGAGTGACTGAACGTGCAATTTATCTTTGCGGCAGGGGAGGAAACTATTTCATCAGTTGCATTTCTTGGCACTTACGGAGTACGTTCCTATTCTGTAAGCTGTCTGCCTGGGGCTGCTCTGCAGGGCAGGAAGGGGGAAACTTCCTCACTTCCATCTCTTACGAATTACTGAGCATTCGTTTATATTCCTTACCGGAAGGAGAATGTTCTTCCTTGGATTCTACTTTTCCCGGAACAAAAATTACACGCATTGCACATACCCTTGTCACAGGTGATGGATCAATATTAGTCTGTTGGAACTCCATCATGTGCAGGTATGTATATGAAAAATAAATGTTGCACATATAAAGCATATGTATATTTTTATACAAAAGACTAATAAGATTCAGCCTGTTCACCTCTCATCTTGTTCTAACGTGCTGGTGCAATGCCTGCCCCTCTCAATTTGCTTGTACTAGCGTGTTCAAAGTGGGATGATCTGAAATGCAGCTCTAGCAAATGCTGTCATGGAAAGAAAACTGTGACGCACCAAAGGGTTTTAAAACCCTTTCCATTCAACAAAGTCACAAATATTGGTGGATTTTTTTTTTTTTTTTTTTAAGTAAAACCAGTGCTCCTTCATTACATTCAGGAGATGCAGTGCAGAACAGCATTCTGCATTCTTGAAAAAATAATCCCTGTCGCTACCATGCACACAGAATGTACCCAGTCTGAGGGGTTCTGCTGTCCACAAGAATATTCCTGAAGGCAGGAAGCTTGGTTTCTTTCCTTCCCTGCTGGAGGCCAAGAGGGTATCTGGGGATATCACTGAGCTGTATTTCCCATCCTGTTACAAGCATCGCCTCCAGCCAAGTGGGCAGGGCACTGAACCCTGCTCTATCTCAGAATGGTTTTTTTTGTGTCCCTGTAACCTCAGCTAGCCCAGATCCTGCAAACAGTGCCAGTGTGGCAGCCCCTCAGGAATGGGCTGAGCAAGCTTTTGCGGTCTGCTGAACTCTGCAGGCTGTTCTTGGCCGCCCAGCAAGCAGGCACAAAGTGAGCTGGGGTTTGATGACGCATACAAGCCGATTGCTCCCCCTAAAATCTCAGCAAAACTGGGAGTGCTCTAAAATGGAAGAGCTGGTGACCACAGACCCTGCTGGGTTGTCCTTGTCTTTGGGAGGAGTGCCTCGGCTCTGCGGCTGTGTTGCAAGGAAAGCACTGCTGCTGAGCACACACGGAGCCTGCTCCCTTCCTCCCAGGGCAGCCTGCAGGCTGTGGGCTGCTTGCACAGGAAGGATGCAGAGGTGCTCTCAGAGCAGCAAAGCTTGTCAGCAAACTGGCTCAGGAGACCTCTGGTCGTATGCCGTGGTACCGCTCGAGCACAGTGTACCTGTCATAGTCTTGCCAAGGTGCAGTTCACGTCATTGAACTAAGGGATTATTTTTCAGTTTTACTTAGTTGTGTTTGTGCACTTTTAGACACCAGGCACAACCTCCCAGCAGTAGGACTTTCTGAGAAGCAAGTGAAATTAGCTTCCTTTTTTCTTATTCCTAGATAATTTGGTAGTGTCACTGCTCTCAAAATAACTTTACAGAAATGCTCAAGTAAGTTGTAATTCTGGAACAAACTTTCATTTCCTATTTGGTTCAAGCTAATGCAACGTGATTATCATCCTACCGCTACGGTTTGATGTATTCCAGATCCCCGCACAGAAAGGCAGAGCTTCCCTGGCTGCTGCTGTACCCGATATTTTTCTTAGTTCCTGCCTTGAAGGGAGCTTTGTTTGAAGGAGTTACTGTTCTCTTAAATAATGCCAAGGACAAATTGAAGATGGGGTTTAAGACTGGGCTAATGCCAGTGCGTACGGGTTCTTTAAAAGCTGTGGATTTGTGGATTTTTAGTGGTGTTTGCAGTTTGTAGTCCACGTAGCCTTCAAATATGTAAACATTAAACGGATGTTCTTCTTTCAGTAATGTCCTGCACATCAGAAAATTTAGACGCTCACAGGTGCAATTAGGGTTTCCGAAAACAAGCAGATTTCCTGACCACAAACTGTTGATTCTGTTCCAACTTTGTCCATTTTCTTCCTTTCTTTTGCACTCCCGAGCAATGCACTAACTGTGTTTTTCTGGAATTGGGGAGTATCAGTGTATTGCTGTATATGGAGCAGAAGAGGGAGCAGGATAGGGTTTGCAATTGTCACAATTGTTTGAAAAGCTCCTGGTGTTATTTCGTTGGTGTTTTGTTTTTTCTAAAATTGGTGATCTGTTCTTGTATTCTAGAAATTGTGCCCTGACAGGACAAGGCTCAGCCTAAAAATACTTTGCTGATAATACTTCTGCAGCTCTGATGTTCAGCTCTTATAAGCTTGTAAGAAGGCTGAGTTCTTTTCTTCCCAAGGGAGCCCATGTCTGTCAGGACTTGCACAGCTGAAGTCAGCCGAAGTTGTGCAATTACATTTTTAAGCACTTGCAAATAGTTTGCCAATTTTTTCTAATTGTTGCCATCCTCCAGACATACCTTTCCGGTATCTCCCAGATTTTCCCGGTGTTCTCAGTATTGTAAATGCTGCTGACGTGCATGCGTACATCTCATATATTTATTTTGCAAATCTCAGCAAAGTTGAGCTAATTTCTGAGCAATGTCTGTTTCAGGGACTGAAAATAGGAAATGCCACACTGCAGCAAATCCGTAATGCAGCTGCCTGGCCACCCTTGTGCCCACAATGGCCACAGCCAGGTGCTTTGGGCAGAGTGCAAGGGACCTCCTCTTCCCTAGCAATTAGAAACTATTTTAACTACTAAAAAAGGGAGAGTTAAAATTTTTATGTACTTTGTCCATGTAGCTGATTGACTAATTTCTAAATTACATGGTTTTGTTCTCAACAGCAGCCAATTGCAATGAATGCCACATTTTGATTTTTTGAGGAAATTGAGGCTTGAGGTTTGCCAAAATCAAGTGTCTTCCTGTTCCATACCTTCAGGGAGTTCTACCACACTTCTCTGAGCACCCTGTAGTTCTGCAGCAAGTTTCTGCGAGGAGTTGGTACTACGTGCAGCACCTCAGACAAGGCAACAGCACTCATTTGCCGTAACGTGCAGGGTCGCATTCTCCCTGCTATTCTGTTCATGTTGTAACATTATTTGCTTTTTCCTGTAGCTATATTTTGGGATTGGTTTCTTGCTGAGTTGTTCAGAGTGATGTCAAGTTGCTTTTCTTCACCACTCGTCAGCCTTTCTCTCCTACGTGAAGTATTTTGCATTTATGGACCCCGAAGTTCACGAGTCAGCCCGTCCCACGTGTTCAGTTATCTACTTCCTCCTGAAATGTTACATTTCGGTTTTCAATGATCATTTCTGATATTTGACCAGATGTAAGTGTGGAACTTTCTGGCCTGAAACTCTGCTGATCATCCCATGAACTTTTTATAAAAATAGACACGGTATGTGTTACTTCCAGTTCTTTTGCACATAAATGGCTTTTAATGAGGGACTGTGTATTCTTAGCAGACCAGCCTGTTTATTCTTCAGCTCTTTCAGCATTCTTGGATATTCACCATCTGGGCAGGTTGACAACTCGCTAACAGACTGCTGTCGCTATCCAGGCCCTCAAACAGGAAGTGCGAATGGGTCAGAAAGTCCTCTTTCAATTGAAATAATTCAGTAGGAGACATAGAACAAGGCTGAGTCAAAAACAACTTTTGAGAATTCAAAACTCAATTTCGTGAATGGGAGATTGGGCCAGTAGCATAATGATAACCATCATCCACTTCAACTTATTTGGAGAATAAATAAACAATTATGTTAATAGAAATACGCATATTTGGGCAAATTACTCCCCGCTGTAGCAAATTTGAAGACAGAAGTATGACAGCAGCATGACTAATTGGAGAAATTCAGAGTCTCAAAGCACAAATACAACGCTGCTTCTGTACGGCACACTGGTGGTCTTTGTATCGGGCAAATTCCTGTGGCACAGGTTGGCCTCTGAGCACTTGGTTTAAGCGAACTGTAAACAGACCATGCCTGTAGCACCCACCACCAGAATTCAGAGTGAAACGTAATGGAGAGAACCTGCCCGTTAGCACTAGGGCTGGCATCACGGCTCCGTCCTCAGAAATTGATCTCCCCAAGACCTCCACGTTTGTAGGAGAGCTCCTGACCACAGAAGCCCGCTCGGCTGTCCTGATCAATAGGTGCCTGAATCACAGCAGCTCAGCTCTGCAGAGCAGGTGTGGGAGGAGAGGGCTGCAGGCACCTGAACGGCAGCTGCACGTGCTCGCAGTCAGTGTGTGCTAACAAAGCAGAGAGAAAGCACGCTACGCCGGGAGGAGGGTTTGGGATTTTCCTTCTGCTGAACCTACCTTAATTTCTACCCTGGCATTTTGGTGGGTGGTAGCGTGCTCCCCACTCATGTCCCCACTGCTGGGATTCAGGTGTGCAACACAGAGGTGCCAAAAGCAAAAGGCTGTGCCGCAAGCAGAGGTCATGGATGTGGTGCACGGAAGTCTGCTGCTGCATTGCACAAGAACTGGGTGATGGCCTCAGTGGGGTTCCCTCCCTGCTGAGAGGGAACACATTGAGTGTTCAATGGTAAGGAAAATCTTTCCTTGAAATACAAGAATTAGGAGCAATTGCAATTAAAATGCAGCTCCAAACAGATCAACAGACAACAATTTCTCTTTGTTCAGTCACCTTAGTGGATGTAGGGGGATGAGCGTATTTTGTAATTTTAGATGGAACATAAATAGAAACAGAGACCTGCGAGTCATAGACATTACAACAGACAAAGAAAGAAAAGCTACACATATAGTATCAGATATTCTGAATGTATTTTATACACCACTCTCAGAGGTGAGAAGTGTATATTCTTTTATATCTGTGCTCCTTTAAAAATATAGTGAAGTGGTTGTAGGAATACACTACAATTCCATTAACAGTTGTTTCTGTCAGATATTAACACGACTTAGCAGTATTAAGGATCAGCAGCACCCATTAGTAACCTTCAATATTGTCTTCGGTAGTACTTGCAGTACTTTGCATCCTCGGTAATGTCGCAGGCAGAACAATTAGGGAGGTTTGAAAACCAGTTACAATCACAGAAGACAACCAGGCAGCCGCAAGTAGCATGCCCTGGGCTGTAAGAAAGGGATTTGGTTTGAAGCAGTGTTTTAAAAAGTGTAAGCATATATATGATGAAAGGTCCCATTTTATTTTTTTGCCTGGGACTCCCACCGATACCGGAAGGAATTCTGAGCACAGAGCCAGAGTGAGACATGGCCTTACACTCAGAATTGTTAAATTGTCCACTCTCTGAAGTTAGGAAGGGACAGCACAGGGAGCCACCTAATGAGCCTTTACACTCTTCTACATTAAGGATTAACTATTGTGAGCTCTGTTCTAAAAATACCCCAATTCCATATGTGGTGCAACGAAAGGCCATCCTTGCACAATAACAAACCAGCTGTGGTCCCCGTGCAACTCCACCTGACAGAAACTGCCCAGAGAGTGATTTTCAGAAGAGAACAGATTTAGATTCAGCATTTTACAGAGATTAATTGACCTTTCCAAAAATGACACAGCCATTAAAGACTTCCTGAATTATTAGCACTTGACCACAGGTAAAATTTCCTGAAGGAACAACCAAACTGATAACACAGTTGAATACATCAGCAATAAATCCCCTATCATCCTGTGCTATGGCTAGTCTCACTCCTATCTTGAACATAAAATTGTAGTGACTCGTACCCTTGAAGGCTTTCAACTCTTCCTTTAAGCCCCGGAATAACACTGAATTCCCATAAATCCATTGTATTGTTTCAGAAAAGGTTAAATCAGGAAAACAATTACAGTGATACTATAGCATAGAGCAAATGGCTGGTTGTCTCTAAAATATAATTTCATGAATCAACCTTCTCAAGTTAGAACTGTGAGGCAGCATATGGGAGTATAGGGTTCAAAAGATGCTACAGAGCTTGTAAATAAATGTTGGTAGCAGATTAGCAAGGTTATCCAACTCCACTAAAACTCAGCCAGATGTCCCTAATATGTCCATAATGAGGATATATATGTAGAGAGAGAGAGACATTATTTATATAATGTGATGGAGAATGCATGTAGGCAAGTATAATGGGTGAAATCAGAACACTATCGGTGCACATAATTCAATAGTATCTTGAGTAAAAGACCAAAACAAAAGGCAAAATGAAGTAGAGATTCATGATTTTCTGGTGGATTGTAGCTGATCCTTTTGCCATGCAGGGTGGATTGGGGATGGACAAACTGAGTTGGCAATCACCTTTGTGCAGCCAACATTCAGAAGTAATAAAAGAGGTTGTTTGGATTCATCTGGGGTTGGAAATCATGCTCATAGGACAGCTAAAAACTTGAAAAGGAAAACTATCCAGTGATGTTTTAGTAGGGCGGGTTTTGGAAATGTTAATTGGTAATAAAAAACCTGGAGGTGATTTAAACTGTGCAACACAGCTTGAAATCTTTCTAGTCACAGTACATACGCAAAAGGTAGTTTTAAGCCAAACACTGACGAGAGCATAGGCAGCTATGGATAAAAAGGCATAAAAAAATGCTACTCCTAAGAGAAGCATTATTCACATGAGATTTTTTCTTTTCAAATAACATCAAATGTAAAAAATTGTTCATCACGGAAGCATGCTGTTTAGGAGTGGCTTCTTAAAGTATATCTTAAGTGTCTTTGTCTCTTAAGGATTATTTGCCTGCTGTACTAACAGGCACTCTTAGCAGCACCATAAGCAAAGGAGAAGCAACTGAGGCTGAAACTGCCTTTCTGGGGTCTCTGTGAGTACAGGGAGCCTGCCAGCTTGCAGAATCAGCTTATGTCATCACCTGGCATGCACAGTATAAGTCTTATTTGCCAATCAATGTCTGTGAGTGCTAGAAATGTGGATAAACATAGACAGTATTTATATGTATCTTTTAAAGACAGCAGGGAACCATAAGGCTTGATAACTTCAAGTGAAGTGCAAAGGTATCTAAAATCAGTTTGCACTCTTCCTGAGCTGCACCAAATGATCTTCAGCAGCAAGTGCTGATCTCTCACAGGTGATGCACTAGATGTATGTAAACAAAAGGCTATTTAAACTTTGAAGGTGTAATAGATTTTCATGCCAAATTCAGACTCGGTGTAATTTACCAGATATAGGTAGTTGCCCTGGAGCTGCAGATGTTAAACTAAGTGAATTTGTTCTGCCACATTCAAAATTCCTGGAATTTCAGGAGTATCTGTTACCAAACGACTTCACATTCCCTACCCTCATTCAGAATAATGAAGAAACTCAGTGAAGATTAAGTTGCAATTACAATGGAAAGACTTGACAGGGATACAGAGAATTCACGCAAGCGATGTGTCACAGCTCAGATATAGAAATGATGCTAGCTGCAAAATAAGCCGTGCTTTTAGCTTTCAGCACAATGACAGCCCAAGTGTTATTCCAGGGATTCATTCTATGCTGTTTCAGCGGGAGGTGGAGAAAGAAAGACCTTTACATCAGCTTTTATTCTGTTGATTTCTCTGTAATTTTTTTTTTCAGCAGATACTTCCAACTCTACACAGTACAAAACCCCATCCTACAATCAGATAACTGAATCCTTTTTCTCTGGGTGGAGTCCACTTTGAGCCAGTGAAGCTTCCCGTAAGTACAAGGATGTGTCCAGGTGACGGTTTATAGGATTGAGGTTCTATGCTGTATTTTCATCAAAAACTTCTGATTATTTGTTAGTAAAACCCACCTGATCTTTGATACCGTGCATCTTCCACGCAGTACGACTCAGCATCGGGCAATATGCCACCTTGGGTTTATTTTATATGTGTATAATATATACACAAATAAGAAGTATCACCTGAAAATAATATTTGGAATGTGAAAGACACAAAATGTAAACATTTTATTTGGCAGTTGTTTCAAACAGGTGAATAAATAAATGGAAAAGTACATCTTAATATTCTTTATAGCAACAGATGCAGTTGCACACATATTTACATATTGTGGATGCAAAGAACAGTTAATTTAATTTCTTTTTGTTAAAAAATGCAACTTCCAACACCACTAGACTTGACAATTAAAGATGAAGATACTAGTAATACTTTGTTCTAGCAATCTCAACTTTTAAAGGCATTCATTTGGAAGTAAGATAAGAGAGTCATCATGCATTTAGTTCATTTTGTCCACTTATGGTAGAAAGTCTGACGTAATCTCAGATTTATGAGTGTCATGCGCTTAAGTCAACTATGACATGTTTATAAATCAGTGTAGTTCCCTTAAAACTTGAAGCAAAGAGAAAATCTCGTTTATCGATGGAGACATGTATGAAAGATCTTGGTGCCTGTATATTTAATTCTTGAAACTTCACAAATTTTGCTTTCTCAGCATCCCAATAATAGACTTGAGTGAAAGAATAATCACTTCCAAGAATGGCATATTGATAATTACTTATCTGAAGCGGTTGGAATACCATTGACCCTCGGGATGGCATCCTTTGTAAATCCAGAAATGCTGAACCACCCCATTTCATTACTTTAGAGTCCCCAATAAATCTTGTTAAACAAATGTATACATCCTCTTTCACTTTGAAATGTTTCACTGCATATGCATCTTCCATATCCTGGATATCAAAACGCTTAACAAATTCATTTGTTCCTTTGTTCCATTGATATATTACAGGTCTTTGGGAACTACTTGACAGAATTAAATGTGGTTTGCCGGCTATTTCAAGATACTCCACATCAGTATCTCTGTACCAGGCGTGCAGAGACTGATGGGAATAAAATCCATTCCCATTCCATTTGTAAACAGTGGTGAAACCAGCTTTTGAACTGTCTGCAACAACAAAATACCAGTCTTCAGCAATCCTGAAAGTTTCAATGTCATTGGGTTTTCTGATTTTAAGGATTTCAATATCTTGAATTTTTATAAACTTATTAGCAAAAATATCTCTTTTATATATGTGGGAGCCTCCAAACAGCTGCGCGACAATGACATACAGCTGACTCTCAATGACTATGGGTTTACACACAACAGTCGAAGTACCTGCGAAAAGAAAAGACAGGGTTAGCGTCACTTTTTGGATCAGCTGTTGTAAGGTTATTTGGTGAGCAATGTTCATACCTGTAATGTTGTCATAGTTCCTGAACATCACTTCTACATGGTCCCATTCCAGAAAGATGCATTTTCCAGAGAAAGGCTGAGCAATAACCACATGTTCATCATTCATGTAAGAGAAAGTATCTACTGACAGAGATTGATATGGCAGGGACTGATAAACTTCAAATTCTGCAAAAGTGCACAAAACATATGAAAATTACAGAGATACTTTCCATACTGTACTGAAAGAACATCTGCTTAACAGATACCGCTTTATTACAAAGTGCAGTATTTAATCACTAGCCTAATTTTCCTGTTGATAAAGGAGGCAACCTGTTTTTCAATCTTTCTCCATTAAAAGAGGTGCTATTTTGTATCCTGGTTCTTCAAATCCTTCATATTGAAGTCTGAGTAGAAGCTGCAATATAAGACCCCACTCCTAAGTGCCTCCCATGTCAGACTTGCACCTGCACAGAACTCATATTGATTTTAGTGAAAGTTTCAGCCAGCATGTAGACTACTTGCAAAATGGACCCTAGGATAAAAAATACATAGCTTTGACTTTAAGTTTATATAATTTGAAGCACATTACCTGTAATAATGCAATCAAATTCTTTTGGGGAGAGGCTATTGATTTTGCGCTTCTTGTATTCTGGTGGGCTTTCACAGTAAATGTCTTCAACAGTTGCATTGGTGCTGCCCAGCCACTCCACTAACCATTTCAGTTTGCAGTCACAATTAAAAGCATTGCCTCTAAGATCTCTACAACAAATAAATCATGCATTGGAAATAAATAGTCAGCTGCTGTTTTTCTCCTTGCATGACAACAACAAGCTGGGCTCTTGTTAAATATGTGCTTTCTTGCTTATTCTCAGTTGATGGCTTCCTGGAATAATTTGTCCTGACCCATAGTTAAATCTACATATCAGAACATACACAGATTTAATTCTGTTAAGGAGAGCTTAACTTGATAATCAGTAGGAAGTTTTTGTTGATTTCCTCAAGTTTGCAGTTTCACCAAGGCCTACCAAAGTGATTGCCCCGTGTTTGTGGAGGCTGTTTCTTGGGAATACCCTTCTCAGTATGAAGATTCTAGATAAAACAGAGGTTACTGTACCCTGATGGCCGGCCAGTCAGTATCTGCTGTCTCCTTTAGATACACCCATTTAGGGGTTTAGGAGACACAAGCAAAGGAGTAATGTCTTTCACAGCTGTCTTTGGTCAGATTTCAGAAAGTATGTACAGGAGTGGGTAAGTGCCAGGAGCAGACTGTGTCACCAGCTGGCCACGACCAGCCATGCCAAGCAATGCTACAGGGTACACCGGCCATCTCCACAACCTGCTATGAATCCAGCTTGCCTTGTTCATACCAGGAGCAGAGAGGATGTTCTGTTCTCCTTTTCCCAAATCAGGTGAACCAGAATTTGGTATGTTGTAAACAGAACATATTTCAGTGAAGCAACTATAGGGTTTATCTGTTTATCTGCATTTTGTATTTTTATATTGGTATTTAAGCTGTATATTTGAACAAATTCATGTTTTGGTTTTATGACAATTAAATTTAATATAGGATATGGTACTTATGCTTTTGTGACGAAAGATAGCCTTCCCAGAAGTTATTTGGACATATAATACTTTCATTAAATATCTTCCACCCTCCCCTCTCATGTTCTCAGGCTCTCTCATGCATCCCTGTAGATGTTTCCTTCTTACTCACTGTCTTAATGAACATGCAGATCTCTTACACAACCACTAACAACATCACTTATCTTCATAACGAGTCAAATATTCCAATAACTGATCAATAACACTCGCCAAAAATCAAGCCTACCCATATTGGGTAGTCTCTGCCCAGTAATAAGATCCCATTATTGGCTATTGGTTTGAATGGTTACTCAGAATGTCCCCTAAAAACATCTCTTTATATTTTTAGTATAATTAATAGATTAATTAATTGCTTTCTTACACATTTGTTAAAGAATCCAAGCCTTTGAATATGTCTTTTGGAAGCGATTGGAGATTATTATTTGCGAGACTCCTGTAAAAGAACATACTTCAGTATCAGTGCTAGCTCATGAAATCAGACATTTCTGCAAAGTGTAATACTGTACTATTTTTTTTTCCTTAAGGTAAAGAACCCTAGTCTCCAGCAGTTATTTCTACAAGAGTGCTTTTAAGAATAGCTCTTTTACTTTGTGACTCTTTCTTCCACTAAAACACCCTGCCTCCTCCTGCCTTCTGACTCTTCAGCAGCCTTATAGCATTCACAGTACTTCACTTAGCAGGGTAAAAAGTGCAATCACCTCTGGTGTTTTGCCAACACCATTATTTTAAAACAATAAGTCATGATTGGATCTACTAATGTTTTCCTTAGGAGATACCAATACATAGCGTTCATACTACTGCAACCTCCCACTTTCTTCTCTCTCTCCTGGAAGTTAAATCTTAATGCCAGGTTTCATGCTATTGGACTTAAGCTTAGCTCACAGCTTTTGGAAATACACAGTAATAGACAAGAAACTGCTGATCAATATGAATTACTTTCCTGGAATATGTATGTGTAAGTACGTGTGTGTGAGGCCAGCAGAAAAAAGGTTAATTCCCAATTCTTAATATTGGGAAAATTCCCTTAAATGCAATGAGTATTCTAGCTAGTAAGGTAAGAAGGAAATGTAAGCAGGCTTTAAACAAGGAATGTATTACATTTCAGATGGAAAAATCTCTGTAAGTCCACCAAAGGTCTGGGTTCTCCTAAATGGCGCTGAGGGCATGACAGGAAAAGAATAATGTAATAGAGTACAGCTTATGTCTCTTTCAATTAACAAAATTACTTATCTCTTAGGAGAAGAAATGAAAATAGAAAGAAGTCATTCTAATTTAATATCCCAGTTAGAATGTGTAGCTAGTAAGTCTTTGAACCTCTTCTATTTTTACTTATAAATATAAAAATTATGTATTAACTACAATTTTTCTTGCCAAGAAAAGATACTTAGGCATATGCTTGAATTGAAGAACAGGCCCAGACCTACAGGGTCTACTGCCTTGTTAAAAACAGAGTGTTCTTTGCCTTATCAGGAATAGTAAATACGGGATGCCGTTAGTCTCTTCTGCCTTCACAGCTTTCCAAGTAGACCTGATTGTAACAGTTTGGTGTATGGATCGTGTTCTTCGCTTATGCTTAATTTAAAGAGCAATTATTTGAAAGTCAGGTAACTCGTGGATAAAGCTAAGTAGACTTGCAAGAAAATGCCCTATATTTTCCTTATGACCTGGATTATATCAAACCAAAAGGGACAATGTCCTTGGAAATACCAGTGGCCCACCACTGCCACGGGAATATGACTAATGGAAAAATTTATGTAAGGTTTATGCATTTGCCAATTTTTGGATGAAAACTTTGCATTTTATATTCCACTGTTAAAAAGCATACTTGTGTGTTACAAAACACTGCCTTGCCTAGATGGTGCTGTACATGGTATTTGCTTTATAATAAGAGAGTAAGGGTTGAGTCAAACATGCAGTTATGGTTATGGACAGATACTTGTAATTCTGAAAGAAAGGCAACTGGAACGATATGTTGCACAAAGAAATCATTTCCTTATCCTAACTGAAAGATTTTAACTGTAAGTTAGTAAATTAGTTGAAAAGCACAATCATGTTAATTTTTCTCTTCCTCAGTTCTACCCTAAGCAGAAAATGAATTGTAATTATCAAAGTTAATTGCATAATAAAAATACAAATGTTTGGATAGCTTCCTGTATTGCAAAATTTATATTGTGAAAAGGAAATGAACAGAATAAATAGAACAAAGTTGATATTCTTCTCTAACTCCACGGAACTCATTTCTATGCTTGTTTACTGTGATTCTTTTTATTATATTTTATGTATCACAAGTACTCTCCTGTTTCTTAAATGAGAAATGCCTCAGGATGCCAAATGATTATTCTTAATATGTAAGTACAATTTCCCCCAAAGGGTGTGGAGTAGTTCCGCAAACAGATTAAACTATTCACATTCTGTTGTTAATGGACCTGCCTTTGCAATTATTTTCTGCAAAATTCTCATTGTCTTGATGAATAGCTCTCCATGTGCAATAGCAGCATGCTGCACAAATCTGTGTTCCAAAATTGTGTGTGCAACCGCATGCAAACCACAACGGCTCCTCAAATGTGGCTCTATCTTTTGCATATGTTTTCTCTTATGAAACTGTTGAAGCGTCCCCAGAAGTCAACATAACAGTCAAGACAAGATGTTACTCTTGGACTGCATGCTCTGTGGAGAAGAAACTGTGCCTTCCTCTGTGTTAGAAAAGCAATTTGCTCACTGGCAGTAGCAGCTACTAAATAAATAAATGAATATAATAAATAATGTACTGGAACCATTTGTGAATATAAAGCTATTCATGTGCATAAATATTTTGAAGATAGAATCCCAGTTACCAGCCTTATCCTATTATGTGCTCTTTTTTAATGATACTACAATTATGCCTGCACCTCTAATATGGATTCTTATAGGATGTGCACATCCTGTTTATATATCTTTTTTCCCTCTCTTCTCTCTGTCCCCTTCCTCACACCTAGAGCCATTCAATACGTAACTTTATACACATGAGTAGTCGCAGTTTGAGCCAGCTGTGAGTCTTGTCTATGCTAACCAAAAAGGAAATGTTTTATGGTACATTTACTATGTGATAAAGGATTTGATGAATTGCAATTGAACCATTATGTTTATGCATTAACTATTTAACATTGAACTTTTGCTTTCTTCTGTGTCTAAATATATAAAAGAAAAAGTTAAATGATTCTCTTTCAAAACCCTCCTTGAGGTTATTGTGTTGGGGCCAAAGGGTCAGAATCCACGCCCCTGCCTGTGACAAACCCCGAAAGATATATGCTGCAGAATGTAAATGCTCAGAACTGCATATAAATCCATGTCAGGCACACCCTACATGTTTTAGCCTCCTTCTCTTTGCAGCATTTTTGTATTTTTAATGTTTTCTTAAAATATGAATTGTATTTGCTAAAATAAAATTATTGCTAATTCACAAACTTGATGTCAGATGAGACAAAATCCTGTGTAAAGACTGTCTTGCTAGATGAGAACATAAGGCTGCTACCCTTGTGTTTGCAGTTAAATGTATTTGTTGCCAGTGTGCCTTTCACCTCCTGAGCACAGCACGAACAATACCTCCGTGGGTGCTAGCACCCAGAGGGCAGGGTTCTGCCCATGCTGGCAGGATAGCCAAATGGCAGGCCACGGTGTCGGTGCCCAGGTGTGTAAAAGAAAGCATCTTGGGCTGTTCTGGCTTCAACAGGGGACAGGCTTTGAAACTGGTTCTGCTGAAACCTTAGGCCCTTGAAACCTAAGGGCAGATCTGCCATACATCTCAGTGGATGAACTGCATGGCCATAGTATTGCCCTGGAGTCCCAAAGTGGGCCTCCCTCTCCTACCTGACGTCACCAAAGTCCAGCTGCCCAGCCCACCCTGCTCTCCCTGTGCCCCATTGCTCAGCTGGAAACCCCCAGTGCTCTGAGCAGAGAAGGCCAGGGGGCTACCACCACACACTGCTTGGAGGCCGTTGGGGTCCAGCCTTCTACGCAACCACAGTTTGGAAATCTTTGGTGGAAACACAAAGAATAACATTCTAATCAAATCAATAGTAATACTGCTTAAACAAATGTGACTAGCTTTATACCAAAATGCTAAACTAAACAAAACAGTGGTGCAGTTACTGTATTAAATATAGCAAGTAATATATTCAACCACTTACTTACAGGTGAATTAAAGATTTCAGTCCTCTGAAAGTATTTCTTGAAATTGACTTAATGCTGTTGTTCTCTATGAACCTGTAACGGGTCGTAAAGTCATTCTGGTCAAAGCAGTGCCTGGAACTTGGAAGCCCACCCACTCTATTCAATAATGCCAGGAAACAGAATTTTATCCACTCACAAATATTCTAGATGAGGAAGGCCCATGAAAGCGTCATCACTAATAACATCAAAAGTGTTAGACGTAAACAACCTGTGTAAAGAAAGGTAAAACAAATGACCATTAGGTTATTAGCACCTTTAGAAAATGGCTCAGCAATCCATAGCAGGCCAAACTTCCACTGACAGGTTTTGTGGGTTTGCCTTTGTAAGCACTACAGGATCACAAGGCTAAAACACACTGCTGATACGTTGCAGCATTGTCTGGTGCAACGAAAGGACCCAACAATTCACTGTGTTGCATACTGGCACCATCTGATAAAATTCCATTGACTTCTGTAGGATGTAAACGTGGGTTTATCACGCCAGTAAAACAATGGCATTGTACAAGAGCCACTGAGGACATACTTGGACAACAATGAAATGCTCAAGTACTACAAAAGTCCAAACTGTGTTGAAGAGCACTTACTTTGGATAACAACGTGGGGAAAGCATCTAGTTTATAAGCCAGACATCAGGTTGAATTTACACAGCTGACAGGCAGGAAAAATTCTTAACTTATGAGTTAAACTTGTGAGCATGTTTGACCTGAGCGTACTGAGAATTTACTGAGAAAAAAAGTGAAATTTTATAAGGTTATGCTAATTTAGTCATTGTTCAAGTCAGAACTACTTTTTAAGACCACATAATATCTGCTGGAGATAGCTCTTAGCAGGTGCACATATTTTTCATCCATCTAGCAGTAAAAATACTGGCAACGCATTGAATTTTATGTAATCTTGTAGCCATTAAAAGTGGACTAGCATTGATTTTTCCACCTTTATTTACAATTATCAGCCATGTTTGCATTTGCCCATTTTAATTCAGTTCAGTACTGCCGCACCCTTAATATGGTGAGGCATTGTCAAGTAAGATGAACCTTACTTTTCCTCAGTGGAATATTAGATGCACACCTGTATTTTATTCAGTTGGACCTGATGGATAAATAGACTTACACTATGATATCCTTAGGCATTCAGGAATTCAAGATGTTCAAGTATGAATTAATACACAGAATGAGTTAATCTCTTCCTTTGAAGTTTGCATTAAGAATAAATTCCAGTTGGTTTGTTTTGCTTGGCTATTGCAGACTGCACTTTTTCCACTTTAAATAACTTCTTATATATTTACAAAAATATATAGTCAGGAGATTCTTGCTCTTTGTTAGCAACAATAAATATCTCTCTTAGAGAAAATAAATATTTTTATAAAATCTGTGAACCAGAAGACAAATTTAGTAAATCCACTATCTGCAACTCAGTTTTCTTTTCTGATGTGGTTTCTCTGGCTAATTTTTTTTTTCTGCACTGTGCCCTGCTCATAATTTACAAGAGTAGGGTAGTATCTCTTCAAACAGCAAAGCTGTTCTGGAGATTGCCAGGTTCATGGCACAGGTCTTGCACTTGGTGAGCTCATTCGCCTCCCATCTCGTACCTCCCCCCAGTGGCTGTATCACACACATATCTGATGCACAGATTGGCTTTTCTTCCACTCTCTGACCTCAAGCACCAGGTCTGCTCAAGCTGTGATCCACCAACTAGCTACTGCTGGGTGGGGACAGAGGTAAACAATGCTGCCTGTAGCTAGGGGCCCTGCTGCTGAGCAGGAATTGTGCTGCTGGCAAGTATGAATCCTAGTGCCATGATTTACCTCCCTTCTCTCTGGGTGCTTCTACGTCATCCGTTTATAAGGGCACTCTGAGCACGGTGCCTGATAGACACAGCTACAAGTGCTGGGGATGAGAGCAGAAAGATGTTCCCTGTCTTTATGGAACACTTCTGCTGGCACTTCACCCATCTCTGTAGGTCCTGCACATTTTCGTTGTCACAGGAAGAGCACGGGATGTACCATCTGCACCATTCAAGAAGAAAAGCTCTCCTGTCCTGGGACGTCTGTGTAGTGTTTAGTACAATGAGACCATGATTTTTCCAGAGACCATTGCCATAACTGCAGTAAAAACAGTAGTAGAGAATAATAGAAGCCGATATATTCCACACTCAGAAATGTGTGATTGGCATACTGGAGAGACTATTATGTAAAAGTATGTACAGGCTGCTAAATCTTGCTGTTGGCTAAATTAAACCTACCAATACAGCTATAATCACACAAAGCTAAAGCTTAAATTAACCATACTTTTCCATATCCATATTTGCCTTACTCTATCTTCTGCCAAATGTGGGATTTTTTCTTTCCAACATAGAAACTGGAGTCCTGGCCCCAGAGATACAGCCCTGCTTCTACAAGCCCTGGTTAAGGTGGCATTTTATCAGCAGCCTGACTTTCCAAAGATGGCAAGCAGCTCAGCTACCATGTTAGAAATATACCTGGAAAAATATTCAGCATTTTCAGAAATGCTAGGTAGCAGAAGTAACCCAAGGATTGCTCACACTGTTCTAACAGATCACTTGTCAAAGCCCATAAGAGAACAAAAACGGCTCTTCTGGGGGGGCGGCTTTTATTGCAGCGTTATTAACAGTGGCTGAGAACATGTGTTTCAGTGAAGCCTAAGGCAGACCTTGCAAATTTTTCCATTACCGAAATGTCAAAAGCCATTGTCAGAGACTAAGAACCCCCCGTGCTGGGCACTATAATGACTCAAAACCACCAGAATGAGCCTGTCCTGCTCCACCCTACCCATCCCCGCCTCCCCTGGCAGTGGGATCGCTAAGTGTAGGTGGCACAGCGTAGCCAGGAGAGATGATGATGATGTCCTACTCGCTCTTCAAACACAAGCTCCGCTAACGCTGCTATTTCTTTTTTTTTTTTCTTTGAAAGGCTCATTGCAGGGAATGTGTAAAATTTGTCCCTTTTGTGATCTGTGACCACCTGGGAAAATATTCTCAGGAATAAAGCACAATGGAAAAGCATTTAGGTTTCCATAGTAACTGCATTTACCTATTTACCCTGTATCCAAAATTGTACAGTACGTCTGCACCTCCTTATCAGCTCCACTTGAGGTAGCAGAGTACAGCTAGGGTCAGGGCTTCAGCTATCGGTGCACCAACAGTTCAATGTGACAGCATTTGGGCTCCGAGAGATCAGCACTGCACTTCTGACCACATCCAGCGTGCACGTGAAGTCAGTCTGGGACAGATGTCTAATTTTGATTTTGATTGTTATCAGGGACTCTTTCCTGCCAGATTTCTGAGACCAGTCTGGATGCGTTTCAGGCTGGTGGCATAGCCACTATAAACAGTTCAGGTTACACCCCCTCTACCTTTGTATAGCAAGCAATTATGTAATCATATGCCCACATTTCTAAGAAAGCCTGTGAACCTGTAAAAGTCCTATACAAAAATGCAACCAATTTTTAAATATCCAAAAACACTCTCTTCCTATGGATACCTCATTGCAGTATTTGATTTTGAAATAACTGTTTTTTAATTAAAAAACATTCGTTACTTTTGTGCATTTTCAAAGAACATGAAATCATAAATATGGTCAAATCCAGACACTAGCAAGGCAAAACTCCCACTGAAGTGATTAAACTTCCATAGAAGTCAATGCAAGGAATTTTACATGGAATAGGACTTCAGGACCTGTCCCACTGAAACGAAGGGCCTGATCTGGGGGGTTCTCAGCTTGCAGGCAATGAAAGTTGCAAATAGGAAGCTTTATATTGGGATCAGGCCCCGGGGCTGCAGGAAAGAGACAAGAAGAATGGTTGCAATGCTCAAATCCCTACTGTAATATTAATTAAAGTACTATAAAGATAGCACACATTCTGTCACCAAAAGCTTCAGAATGCAATCATTCAAAGTAGCACTGACAACAGATATCCCTGCAAAATACTAAGTACATGCACTTTGAAAAAATTAAACCTGCACTATCTTTCAAATGACTAAAAAGTCTTGCATTTTGTCATCTAATGAACCTTCTCTTGCTATTTCTCATAAAAACAATACTGAGTCCCCTTTTACAGTATTTATGGACACATATACATTTCATAACAAATATTGTATCATATAAATATTTCTCACAGAAGCTGCAGAGATGGTGTGAGCAAAAAACTCCCTTCTGGGATTTTAGTAAAAGCAGATCTCACAAAGGATCTGGAAAGAAGAAAAAAACAACCTTATATTAATGAAGTCTCATACATGCATGGTTATAATACTGATCTGGTCATCACAGAGAAATGTATTTAAGCAAGTACTGAAAATAAAAATAATAAAAAAATAAAAATGTTACAGGTTTCCTGTAGTATAGAAGCAGATATGGAATGGTATGTGTGCACAGACACAGACAGACAGACAGATGAAAGAGATGTAAAAATCAGAATTCAAGAATGCAGCACAATTTTAACACATTAGCTGATGATTCTGAATGCTGGAGGTACTCCCTGCAGCAAGCATCTTTCGGTATGCACTGAAAACACCACACAGCCTAGTTCATTTTAAATCATAAATTAAATAACCAAATGCTTACAGCCCTTACAGTGAGATAACATCAGGCGGAACGCTGCGAGGAATAGATCTGGCATTTTCACATAAAGCATTATCTTTGGTACAAGTACACCAGGCAGGACATTTTGGCTTCACTGGTTTCTTCCCTTCAGTCAGCAAGAGCACAGATAAAAGGCATAAGAAATAAGCAATTCTTCTAAAGGGTCTGCTGGCATTTCCCATTCTTTTGATCCGCTCTCGTTCCAGCCAGTTGAAAGAATATCCCAAAACATGAACAGGGGTTCTTTATTCAGCCATTGGATGTCTTTCTATAAGTCCAGGTCAATATTTGTCTCTGCTTTCCCAACCCTTTTCTTTCTCTTTCACTCTGTTTCTGTAGACAGAAACCTGCAGCTGATCTGTGTGTTTCCACTCACTCAGGCAACGTACTGCTGAGAGAAGAGACCTGCGAGGTGCTGTAAGATGGGGAAAATCCAACCGGCTGAAGGAAGAAAAAAAAAAAAAAGAAAGACTTGCATCACCACAAAAACACTGAGCACAACACAGCATTAGATTGCAAAGTGATGTAACTGAGAAATACACTGCTTTCTGTTTTCACAGGGAGGCCCTTTCCCTGTTGCCAAAAATAGTACAGCATTATGTTTTGCTGGTGGGTGGGTGAGTGGGTGTGGGGTGGAGTATGCGTGTGCGGGGGGGCATCAGTCATCTTTTACTGGATCCTTACAACCTCAGGAACCTTTAAGAATTACGCTTAACATATTGCACGCAGCAGAACTGAAGGCAGCATTCCCTGGAAAATAAAATCAAGTGAAACCATCAAAAGCATTGCTGCAAAAGCTGTTAGATAAATTTTTATCCTTAGCCTTATTGCACATATTTGTACCACTGAAAAACAAGCTGCCACACATGGAAAATATTACAATGTATGAGAGAATGCCTACAACTGTCATTCCTAAACAAAATATTTTCTCATGCAAAATAGATCCCAACTGCATTTCTAAGGGGGAAAAAAAAAAAAAAAAAAAAAAGAAGTTTTTATTTGTTACATGTTTTCTGAGCTGGTTAAATAAAGTTAATCAAGCACTGTTCAAAACAGCATTCATTTCAAGTTAAAATTTATTTGCTTGAGACTGGTTTGATCATTTTAGATTAAAAAAAAAGTTATTTAAACACTGGCTATGTTAAAGTCAAAGTTGAGAATGGACTTTCTTTGAAAAGTGACAGGATAGGGACAAATCCTGCTGGTAACAATGAATGCTTATAATACTGCCTGGAGGCTGCAATTGAAATTAGTGCTAGGTGCAGCAGGAATACTCTGCAAGAAACAGTCCTCATCCTGAAGACTTTACAGTAAACTATAATAAATATTTCATAGGGAACTTAAGATAAGCAGCACGTAAGTGTTATTATATAAAGAATGGTAAGACGAATGAATGCCAAATAGCTGGAAATCCAAATGGGATGGCTTTATTTTTTCTGATACAGGATTGCTATTAGGAGTTTTGCAAATTCTAATAGGTCTTGACATGTCCCCTGTCAGACTGACAGCACTGATTGCATTACACAGAACACAAGTCTATGAGGGTCAGCCTCGTGGTACAGAAAGCTTGACACAGCTGTGCTCACTATTGGCTCCTTCACAAAGATGCTGTCTCCTCATCAGCAGACACCTGTAAGCCTCTAAGATCTCTCCTTGCTGCTCTTTACTTCTCTGATTTTACATGGTCACCCAGTTCTGTCCCTTTCCTCCTGCTCCTGCAGGCCATGAAATTGTAGGACCGACAGGCTATGTCTTTCTTCCTCAGAAATGATGCCAACAAGTCCCTAGCACACAGCCAGACATGAGTGCCCAGCAGGAATGTCACATGCTATGGGTGGAATATGGCAAAGAGGGACAAGGGCCAACAAACCAGCAAGAAACGAGGACGGACACTAGGACGGACGCTAGGCCGGACCCCAGCGCTACTGACTCCTTGGCTGGCAGTGGCTGGGATCTCTCTCCCTGCAGTCGAGCAGAGGCTCTGGGCACACAAAACTCACAACAGATGATGGGGCAGCATCCTATGAGGGACTTGAGATCCTCAGAAATGTGCAGAAAGCTTTCAGAGGGCCTCCTCCAGAGGCCCCCACTGGGAGATGGCTCCTGTGCCTGCGCCCCAGCGCTCCCCACACACTTGTGCCTGCAGAAGGAAGGGCAGCTCTCGTGGCTCCCACCTTCTCAGCTCTCTCTATGGTTTGGTTTTGGGGTTTTTTTTAACCTCTTTTTTAATTCAAGCATGGGCCCAAGTTTTTGCTCATATGAAAATCTTCCATATCAGCAAATCTCCTGAAGCAGGATTGACTTCAGCTAGTGACAGGAGTGACACAAAGCTACTTTAATGCGGAGCCCTTCCAACTTCCACAAGAAAACGGTACAGAATTACAGTAACCAAAGCACTGACATCATTATAAAGCAAATGCTGATACCGTCCCATGGGAATAAAGGTTACTTCTTGCTCTGGCAATGATGTAACTATACTACTGAGAAGGCTGCTGGATTTGTGGTACTTGCCTGAGCAGGGCACCCCGTCTTCCCCTCTGAGATGGTCTGTGGTGCAAAAGCACAAACTTCAGTGAGGTGAGGATGGCAAATTCTCTAACTTTTCGCTGAAAGGGGGCTGCTGTTTGTTTGTTTGTTTCTGGCAAAGCCACCCATTGCCATGGCAATAGTTTGCCATTGATGGTGAAACCCCGTGCTGCATTTTCTTAAGCTCATTCACTGAAATCCACCATCAATTACCTAGGCATTTCTTTTTAGTTTATACTCCAGCCACATTGTGACCCTCATGAAAACTCCACAGCGTAGCGGTTTTCCGTAACAAAAGCACATTCTGCAGCAGAGCCGTAACCTGACTCCAATTTCATCAGCGTGGAGAACCGCCTGCAAGTTCGCTTTCTATTCCAAACTACATGCCAAAACAACTGCTTTTTCTTCCCCCAAATTGCAAATATTATGAGTATTTATAACGGCTCTGTCAAAAGAGAGGCATAAATTACATCCAGGGTCCTTTTGTGCTGAGCTGCATGTCTCAGTTCCTGCCATGTCAAAGTTCAAAATCAGATTGGTTGGTGGCTGTCCAGGGCCATACCTGCCTCCAGCCATTGCAGCCCCTTCCCTGCCACCAGGGCCGTGTGCTGGCTGCTGTGCCCACCCCTGTGCCTGCTGCGGGGCCTCGCGGCTCCCTCCCACTCCCACTTCAGCACTGGTTCGGCGCCACGCAAGCCAAAATCTGTGTATTTCGTTTCTGCCAGGGTTCAGCAGGAGGGACGAGGGAGGCCTGGCTTGTGCCACTCGGTGCGCTTCTCACGATTTGGCAGTGTTTTAACAGTAAAACCTTCACCTTGCTGCCCAGCGGAGGTGCTCGCCGGCAGACATGCTCCCGTAGGGGCAGCAATAAGCCCGCGTCGCGCTGCTGGCCGTCGTTGCTCGCTCTGACTCGCCTTGGTACTGCATTAGTACCACACCGACGCTAGCAGCCTGCCTTTTCAGCAGAAGCCATGCCAACGCCGGCTCTCCCGACGGGGCTTTGCCAAGCCCGAACCAGGCCGCGCTCGCTCCGCGCTCGCTCCCCTCCCGCAGCTCCGGTAGCCTGGCAACGCGCGGCCCCGGCCCCGGCCCCGGCCCCGCTCCCGCCGGGCCCCGGCCCCGCTTCCCAGGGGCGGCGGAGGCGCCCCCGCTCCCTCGTGCGCTTCCCCCCTCCCTCCCGGCTGCTTTATTTTAGCTAAAGCAGGTCTGAGAGGAAGCCCTCAAAAACAAAAAGCCGCGGAAGGAGGCCAGGCTGCTCCTTGGAGACACGGACCTGCTTTTCTTCCTCCTCGTGTGCGGGATCTTTCTAATTTTTGTCCTCCTTTTCTTTTCTTTCTTTCTTTTTTTTTTTTTTTTTCCCTCTCTCTCTTTTTTTAAAGCTGAGAGCCATTCATCTTTGCACTACGCTGAACAGAGTTTAGTATTTCCTATATTTTATTAATACGCTATGATATTTCTCCTCTTTGACGAGAGCCAAGTATTCCTAGGGAGTAATCATTTCCCACACATTCCCTCTGTATGGCAGGAATCACACACCTTATTTCTTCCGATACATCCTCATTGTTTGGTACTTATGTTGGCAACACCAATACTAGATAACAATCAACTGCCTAGGAACAAGTTTGGTGCAGGAAAACAAAGCCCAGAATTGAAGACACTTGTAGCTGTGGCTGGAGGTGCCCACCACCTGCTGTCACCACTCGTGCTCTGCGACCAGACTCAGCACAGCTCTTGTAGCTTCTTTCTTGGGCAAACACATGCATTTATTGTTATTATTTACTTAAAATACACTTTCAGCAACTATTCTTGCATGTCTGGTTACAATGTGAATACTTCCACAAGTAAACCTCTTTGCTCAAATACTTGAGGAAAGCAAACACAAAAGGTCAGCACATGGAGTCAAAAATTATTTTTAAAATATTTGACTCCTTTTTGAGGGGTGAACTGTGCTCCACTGACTATATTTGCATATTCACATTGGCCCAATATGTTTTCATTACCAACACAGGGCAAAATTTCAGTAAGCTTCCTGTGGTTCCATGCTGACTACATTTGCCTTGCAGATACATATACTGTTACAGTTATCCCTTATTCCATCCTACTTTCAGAAAACTTTGTTGCCTTTTCCATGCTGAATATGAGCTGCCTCCAGGTACTGGGGCCTAATCCAGGAACCACTGCTGGTGATGGCACAACGCAGTGAACTTCACTGTGCTCTGTGTGAAGCCCACAATGTTTCACTGCAGAGGTGCACAAGAGTCAGATCACACCCCAATATTCAAGAGTCTCCATGAGCAGAACACTGTCCTCGCCACAGTACCACTGTGTTTGGAGGAGAAGGATTCTGAGACCAAAGATGCCTACAAACATCTCACGATCTGACTTTTCCCTCTCCCAGTGCCATCCCTTTCAATAAACAAAACAAAGTCTTTTGAATTCCAAACAGTTCTGAAAACACCGCACTTCCTGGCAGGTCTGGCTCCAGGAGGCATTGCAGGAAGAGACCTTCTGCAGCTGAGGTGCAACGGAACTCAAGATGCCTTTACAACAGCTCATAGCACAGCATAGCTGGTGAGTTAGCACAGAGTTGCCCAAAACATTTTATTTGGAAAGCTCTTCTAACTTGCTTTTCTCTGTCCTGTCTATACAGGTCTGTACTGAGGATATCCTTTGTTACGCAACAGCAGTTTCAATAAAAGTGGAACAGTCAGGCCAATCCTTGTGTCAAAAGGCTGAGAAAATGGCTACTGTAAGTGCTGCCAACTTTAGGGAAAAGAAGAAGGCAGAGGGCAGCCTCTTTTCCTTGCACAAGGTGGCCAGTTCCCAGCTCACTGCGGAGCTACGGATGAGCACCTCTGAGGAGAGCCAGGCCTCAGCTCTCCAGCCAAAAGCGTACGGTGCTGCAGGATTCCCCCTCTACTGCTGCAGGACTGTTCACTGCTTTAGGTGGACCAGAATATGACTGCTGGCAAATAAGTATGTCACAGAGGTGTAGTTACCTGACCCATCATTCTTTAAGAAAAAACAGATGTGCACTGTATTTCATCCAAACAGAAGCTGGGCAAAATTCATCTATGTTTTTTCTATATTTTGTTACAACCACAGACTTTGAACATCTTTATGACCCTCCATGCTTTATTTTCAGTTGTAGGTTTTTTAACAGTAGAAAATATTAGAAACTACCTCAGAAGACAATTAAACCTAGAGGATTTCTACTCTTTGTGGTTTTCAAAAGGCTCACTCAGGGAGGGACCCAGGGAGGCCACTTTGCCCAGCCTCCTGGGTTACCAGGAGTGATAAAGGCTAAGCAGCTAGATACCACATCACTTTTAAAGCAGTATCACAAAATTGTAAGTACACAGTCCGCAGTCTTTGAACAGCTGATGTTGACAATACTGCGAATGTTAAGTGTGTTTAAATGTTATTCTGGATGACTGCTCACGCTGGTCTGACTGTCTTCCAGGGGAGGTAAGTAACTGCCACAGCTCAGTACCTTTATTTTATCTAAGTAAAGAAAAAGAACAAAACAAACAGAAAAATCCAGTAAATCCAGTAACAGTCCTTCAGGTCAGACAGCGACATAACTTCAGTTATTCGTGGATTGGTCCTTCTCTGTGAGAAGGACCCCACAAACCTTCCCAACCCTGTTAAGTTTTTCACCCTCCACTTCCAGTTCCCTCAGTGGCCGTCCATTCCTGGCCGTCCAAGTGGGACTGTACAAACCCCCCAGCTGGGATTCCTCAGCTCTTCTCCAGTTCATGCCTTCTGTCTCCCATTACAGTGGGTCCAGTTGCTTTCTCAGGCTTTTTAAAGGGTCAGGAGCTTTGTAACAAAGCAGTATGCTCTGCAGCATGCAATCCAGTGGCACAGAGTCAACTGCTGTCTTGAATACTGGTCCATTTCCTGCACACCTAAAAAAATAATTCCTACTTCATCTCTATTGTCCATGTTTTGCCTTGCAAGTGCTGACAATGGATATGTAAAGATGGAGGGGAGGGTGGGGAATATGAACAGTAAACATACAAGCTCAAGAGCTAGAGAGAGCACAATTTGAACATGTGAATTTGAATGTGTTACTTCATGGTTCACGGTAGGACCTGAGACCAAACCTAATACAGAGAGAAGCATTAAGAAAGAAAACAGTAAGAAAGAATGCTGGGTTTTTGCTTTCTGCAGAAACCTGCACCTTCTGCACTTTCTTAGTCTTTCTAAAGAACTTCCAAGAAAATCTGCCAGTAGCTAATTTATACTCTGGGAAGATCGGCACCTTGCATGGGCATGCTTGGAAAGGGAGATGCTTGTCAGCCAGACAAAACACCTATCCACTGTGATGGAACAGGCACAAGGCTCATTATCCAGCACGTGCCCTGCTGTAGGATCGAAGTGCCCTCTATAGGAGCCTCTCAGAGAGAAAAAGTCGTGTTCAAGTAGGCAAGCTGCCATATTTTTCTCTACATAGCCTGTTCACATATCAAAAGCACGATAGTGCTGATAAAAACTACAGTTAATATTTGATTGGAAATGGTCTCATGACTTTTGAAGGAAATGACCCGGTGATACTAAGAATGTAGTTCTGTGCAACACGTTCTGTGAGGGGATGGTTTCTCTCTTCCCTGCTCTCCCATGGCCCCTTGTTCGTGCTGCCTTCAGCTCGCTACCAGCGTTTCTGTCTCCAATGCTGTTCTCTAACTGGATCAGTTAGATCTGGTAAAAGAACAAAAAGCAAATAAAACCCTGAACAAACCCAAATCCTTCCAAAACAGAACAGGAATTGACAGAACCAGAACAAGCAGCTGAGGACATAAGAGGGCAGAAAATACTGGCTTTGCTGCTAGAGAAGAATAGGGAGCCACACACTGGAGGGGCCATTTCATACTGCACCTGATCAGCTCCAGGTACATGTCACGACCAAACAGGCAACTCCACCTCCCACACTTCACTTAACTCCCCTCGAGCAGCCACTCAGCACTGCTGGGAGCTCCCTGAACTCTCTGGACACGATGCACACACTGGTCCAGGCTCTCCCCATCCTGGGCTGCAGGGTGTTGGGGCTCTTGCAGCACCTCTCCACCCTGGTCTGGTAACCTCTGTGAAACTGCAGCCTGTTCAGCCTGCCTCTGGACCATGGATTGGTATTCCAGGGAAACCAGAGGCTCTGTTAATTCACTCAGATTGTTTATCCACAGAATTTTCTCTAAAGATGATTTTTAATCTACAATTGTTCTTGGCATAAGGGCAGAGACAAGTGGTGGTCGACAGGAGCTACTCCACTGGTTGTTGCCTGCTGAGAGGCATCTGTGAAACTGTGCCATGATTTTACAACCCTGAAACTCACAGTGAAATACAGTGAAAATGGCCACAAACATTTAAATGAACCATAGGACAGAACTGGTGACAAACGATCTCAGTCCAGACCAAACAGGATAAAATACGAACCTCACAAAATGCCCCAGCATTCAGAGAGTATTGTTTAAAAGACATCATCTAGCTGGAGGACAAACCCTCAAGAGGTGTATCCAGACAGACACTGGGAAAGATCTGCACTCTGCCAGCCGCTTGCACTATTCATGAACTTAGCTCTTCTCCCTAGGAGGTATCTTTCATGCCTACACTGAAAATGCAGAGCGATAGAAAATCCAGTCCAGTAAGAACCCTGTACCCGAAACACAATGTCCCAGATTTTCTAGCATGAGCAAGTGCTTTCTGCAGACCCAAAACAACATACCACTGTCACTGCAGCTAAATGCCATTTAATTGGCAGCTAGAAAAGCCTATAATACATTTCTTCATGGAAAAATGTTTGAGCTCCTCCAGTCTGCCAAGATGCTAATTAAAAACAGACGGCATATTATAAAATCCTTTCCTTGACCTGTGCTATCTAGAATTGCCCTTCTGTACTTTTTTCATGGCATTGAGTTCTCACAAAATTATTCTAGTCTTTATAAACTTTTACTTAATTTTCCTTGCCATTTTGCAGACAGAAGAAAAGTAACCGAAATGTTGTTTATTTAAATGCGCACCAGAAATGTTACATTAGTTACATTGCAAAGACAATCAGCTTCTGAGGAGAGGTTCTTTAGCCATTAAAAACAGGAGGTTTCCAAGTTCTGAATAATTCACAGAGGAAGAAATCTTAGCCCCACTGAAGTCACTCAAATAGTTCAAGTAAAAGCCTCACTGGAGTGCCACTAACATAATGAATTGCACAACGAGGAGGATGTGCCTCATCAAACACATATTATTGTTTTATAGTTGCTAATCAAAATGCTTTAGAAAGCCAGGGTTTGGACCAGGGCTGAAACATCTTAGGGGTTTCTTGCCGATAGCTCCACAAGTGTGTTTTATTTAAGTCTTTATTGTTTTTAACACTTCAAAAATTTTGAAAAAATACCTTATTTCCATGGAGCTAACCCTTTTACCTCAATCAAGCGTTAGACCTGCCTGGCAGCCCAGCCCACCCCAGCCGATGCTGGGCACGCTGCACACAGCCTAGCACCAGTTCTCCATCAAATAGGGCACAGCACCGGGCTGAGCACCCCATCCCTTTTCCTTGCAAACCTCACTTCCCTGTTTATATGCCAGCGTGCTCTTTCCTCAGTGCAGCTTTAAGGGAGGATTTGCTCTTTTGGCTGCCTGGCTCTCACTCTGCAGTGGGAGAGCAGCACCAACAGAACACTGAGTCTACGAACCGGCTGTAATTTTCAATGTAATAAGACATTCAGATTTTGAACTTACTATGCTTCCTGTACATTACCTTTCTGAGACAACAACCCAAATGCCATGCAGCTGTCTTTCTTTTAGATGCCAATCACTGTTAGGCATCTGCAAGTTTCCACTGTTGCTGCCCTTGTGATTTCAGCAAAGAGTCATTAAAACTGGAGGGCCTAATTCCCAGTCTCAATATAATACACCAGGAAGAAGTAATAAGCTCCTTTATGAAGCAATACAGCTCCCCAGTTAAATAAATGGCACACACTACTGATTAAACAAAGGCACACAGGGCTTTTTCCTACTTTTTTTTTTTTTTTTGAGTAAATGGATGAACGTAGGAGAAAGAGAAGGACAAGAACAAAGGAGTGGGAATTCAATAGAAATATCACAGGAGAGATCCTGGACCCCAGGCATCGGGAAGGGGTTCCTGAGAAGAGCCTCTGGAGAACTCCTTGGAGCACGTATTGCCTGAAAAGCGCTTGGAGCTGCACGCAGTCTCCTGCTGTTTAATTTGCTCTTTGCTCAGGGAAAGGAATGCTATGCATTCTCTGTGAATAACGACTGAATCAAAGATACCTGCCTCCATTAACAATTTTCTTCCTGAAAAGAGAATCTGAAAGACTGACATTTTAGGTAACTGCTCAGGTCAGAAGTAGTAATAAAGCTCTGCTGCACGTTTCTGACACTTCTGCCTCCCCTCAGGGGAAGGCAGAGCTGCCTTCGTATGTGCGTTATATATGTGAAGATCTCTCTCCAGAGAGGGAGCGAGCTCTTCTATATATAGCTCCTATTCACAGGCGAGCACCACAACCACTTATTCATTCTTTTCACGCTTTACCTGCTGTTTTCAAGGCTGCCCTGGTGCTAAAAATAGCCTCACGTATTAGCAGAGGGTTGCTATAGATTCTGAGTGGGCGATGTCGGGAAGCGGCTCCATCGCTCTGCCGAGGACAGGCAGGGCCCACGTGGCCGTGGCTGGGGGCTGTGGTATCGCCTGCAACCTGGGCTCTGCTGCCCTTTCGTACAGATGCCCAGCTCCACTGAACTGCAAATCGGAAACACAAATCATGGATTTGGCCATGAGTGGAAGGTTCTGTTTTTCAAACTGTGCTGTCAGATCACAGCAAAGCGATACCATTGTACATTAACAGCACATTAGCTTCTTTTTAAAGTGGGAAACAACTTCAGATTTTGTTGTAAGGGCAATTTTTTTCTGCAAGCATTGATGTTTCCAAGTCAGAAAATATCAAAATGCTTTGCTAGTTGTTCTTACTACAGAGCTGAAAGGATGACAATTTATCAGCTATTTGATTACCTCCAAGACAGCAATGAAACCACATCAGAAAACTGTACTACACACCGTTGTTTTGAAGTCCTGGCAGTTTGTCCACTGGCAATGCTGACGAAGCTAATGTTAATTTTGGAAGTCATCTCTCTGTCTCCGATTTAATGGATAGCATAAATGAAAAACTGCTTATATATAACTTTCCAGCTCATATATTGCATAAAACAGTGTGCTATAGGTACGTGCCATTTGATCATCAAGGTTATGAAATCTAAGTTTTCAAAATTCGTCTGACAAAAAGCTTTGGAATTACAGGAGTGATATTATTTTGTCAGGTGGTTTCTAGAAAATTGCTGTCTCTATACTCTTCATTTAAAAACACCCTGAAGTTTTCTCTAGCCTTTAGAAATCACTTTTGTACATTGGTAGAATATCACTGGTCACATCCCTTCAGGATGATGAAGATCAGGTTAATAAAGGAAGAGAGTGCCTGAATTAGACTGTTCTTTTATCACACGGTAAAATCCTTCCAAGTGATAACAGCTTGATCTTGAATTTCAAGGCAAGATACAGGAAGTAAAGGGCAAGTTGCAGTGGAGAATGGATGGCAAAATACTGGTCATTAAAGTAACTATTATCTAGAAATACGGCAAAACAGAAAGTGGAAGGACTTCTACTCCACAGTACCCATTAGCTCTCAAGTATGCACAAAACAGGTTCATTTCTGCATACAGAACACCTTAATCTTACTCAGCTACTTGAACTTTCTCCAGATTTAGGTGATTTTAAAAAATTGAAATGGAAAGTTGAAGCTTGACAGAAAATTGTTTGAAAGAGAAAGACCATGCTTTAGGAGTCCCTGTGCTTCCATATTAGGAACTGAACTCAATGTTTAATCTCCAAATATGAATTTTCCTACTTCTTAAAACTTGTGGATGGATTATGACCATATCAAAGTTAAATGCGATACTCAAAATATTTCCCTTTTGTTAACCAACTCAGATTACAGAAACTTGCCCAATACAGAATCTGATAAGGCTGAGGTTCAGCCAAAAGCTAGCTGTACATGGAAAGAGTGGCACGGGTTGACTAAAACAAGATTTTAAAATGTATTTAAAAGGATCCTAATATACCTTTAAATAATACATTCCATCTTTTAAGAACCGTATGTTTGAGGACAGTGCAACATAGACTTGTGAGAAAATTTCACTACATGCTAAAGGAAATGGCATCTCACTTCTATCTCACTTCAAGTCCTGACCCTTATCATTCATGTGGTTAGATTTTACTTCTGTCCAGGAAAGGCAGTCATCTAGACAGGTAANTTGAATGTGGTTTCAGCAAATACCAGGAGGTCCCCAAGATACAAGCTTGAATTTTTCTTTATACTCACTATAACTCTCCTCAGCATTTTTTTCAGTCTGTAATTTTTAGTTCTAGGGTTGTGGATATTGCACAGCTCACTGTTGCTGGCTGTAAGTAACACAATTCAATATTTTTAACTAAGTTAGACTAATTGTTTCCATTTAGAATAGCTATCTTTCCCTTTCCACTTAGGTGCCATGAAATGAATAGTATCCTGGAAATACTTTCAATAGAAAGGTAGATAGTATTTCAGTACTTCATATCTGAACGATCTTTGTGATTAAATAATACAAAATTGTATTTAATTTGAAATATAACCCCTATTATTTCCAAAATCTGGCAAGCAGTAGTATACTTCCACTAATGAAAGGACAGTTTTAGCTTAATGGTCAATGGTACTACTAAATGAGGTCTCACAGTAGTACTGTATAAGCATGTCCATAAAAAAAAAAGGAATTTTCACTGATTCATTCCAGTTCACTGTACAGAGCAGCCTCTTTATATCCCTGTGTACTGCAGTTTCCAGCAAATGGTCAACTGTTGATTACCTCAGCCCAGATATTATCAGCCTCTATGTGTAAATGTAGAGTGAGGGTTGATTCTGTCCTTACAATGCCTTATTACAATGCCTTACAATGCCTTATGTTTATGCTTAAAAAAAAATCTATAATCTGTGTGATTCTAAACACTTGACTAAACCACTGTACACTGTAAATCATCTCTGCTATCAATTATTTTAATATTTTCTCAGCTTTAGCACACTGTGGGAAACACTGTGATGGACATGACTGACCACTTGCTTACGAGTTTGCAGAGCTGACCTTCATTCCTGGATTAAGATCTGAACTCTTGATTAAACTAAGGTGCAATACATCTTGAAAAGTACAGGTGCTGTCTGGAACACATACACAGGAATGAGACCTCATTTCTCTGTTGCGTAGGTTGCTCCAAAAGTAATGCATCCTATTTATTTCCATGAAAACTACAATGGATACAAAGAGCACAATAACACTATTTGGTAGAGCAAATTCTCAGCTACAGAACACTGTTTTTCAACAGAGTCACCAGCATTAACTGTGCATTTTCACCAGCGATGAGCAAGAGCCTGCATGCTGTGCTCGCAAACATCTGCACCAGCAGAGGTGACCCACCGTCGCTGTCACCACTGCTGAATGTACCACCACTCCCCACTGCGCTCACAGCCACTGTTTGGTCTCTAAAAACATTCAGCAAGCACTGAAGAATGTTGATGGGTGCCATTTTTTCTGCATGGAGGAATTCAATCCCACACATTCATTCGATCAGATGCCATGTCCAGCCATGTCAGATGCCATTGTGTCAGAGTGCTCCTCTGCTGCCGCCTGTTGCACAGCAACAGAATGCNTACAATGGATACAAAGAGCACAATAACACTATTTGGTAGAGCAAATTCTCAGCTACAGAACACTGTTTTTCAACAGAGTCACCAGCATTAACTGTGCATTTTCACCAGCGATGAGCAAGAGCCTGCATGCTGTGCTCGCAAACATCTGCACCAGCAGAGGTGACCCACCGTCGCTGTCACCACTGCTGAATGTACCACCACTCCCCACTGCGCTCACAGCCACTGTTTGGTCTCTAAAAACATTCAGCAAGCACTGAAGAATGTTGATGGGTGCCATTTTTTCTGCATGGAGGAATTCAATCCCACACATTCATTCGATCAGATGCCATGTCCAGCCATGTCAGATGCCATTGTGTCAGAGTGCTCCTCTGCTGCCGCCTGTTGCACAGCAACAGAATGCGAAGGAATATTGGTGGGAAGGTTCAACCTCTACTGCCATACCACCAACATCCGTCTCTGATGTCATGGGCCAACATAATAAAATAGGAGGCATTACTTTGGGAGCACACCTCTTATATTACATTTTGTACTGCAGACCCCGAGGCACTTTTCCAGGTTTCCATGGTGGGAGGTACACCAGCAGTGCTTAACTGCTTCCATGACTGAGAAGACAGCAACCTGACACCACCTCTTTGTCTTTAGATTCCATACATCCAACTGTCAATGGCTTGTACCTGCCCCCAATAAGTAAACTATTAATGAATACACAATGCATGTAACATACATGGCAGAAATTATGCACAGAACTGCACATGTATCCCAAAACAAGGGAATATATATAGTTTTCATTACAGAAGTGCAATGGGCTCCTGTTTTGCCCACATCCTTTTTACTTTCACAGAACAAATCTAGTGGTAAAGAACAGAATTTAAAGAGAGCAAACACATTGCTTGTTTGTTGCCCTTTTTTATTATTATTATTNATATTTTTAACTAAGTTAGACTAATTGTTTCCATTTAGAATAGCTATCTTTCCCTTTCCACTTAGGTGCCATGAAATGAATAGTATCCTGGAAATACTTTCAATAGAAAGGTAGATAGTATTTCAGTACTTCATATCTGAACGATCTTTGTGATTAAATAATACAAAATTGTATTTAATTTGAAATATAACCCCTATTATTTCCAAAATCTGGCAAGCAGTAGTATACTTCCACTAATGAAAGGACAGTTTTAGCTTAATGGTCAATGGTACTACTAAATGAGGTCTCACAGTAGTACTGTATAAGCATGTCCATAAAAAAAAAAGGAATTTTCACTGATTCATTCCAGTTCACTGTACAGAGCAGCCTCTTTATATCCCTGTGTACTGCAGTTTCCAGCAAATGGTCAACTGTTGATTACCTCAGCCCAGATATTATCAGCCTCTATGTGTAAATGTAGAGTGAGGGTTGATTCTGTCCTTACAATGCCTTATTACAATGCCTTACAATGCCTTATGTTTATGCTTAAAAAAAAATCTATAATCTGTGTGATTCTAAACACTTGACTAAACCACTGTACACTGTAAATCATCTCTGCTATCAATTATTTTAATATTTTCTCAGCTTTAGCACACTGTGGGAAACACTGTGATGGACATGACTGACCACTTGCTTACGAGTTTGCAGAGCTGACCTTCATTCCTGGATTAAGATCTGAACTCTTGATTAAACTAAGGTGCAATACATCTTGAAAAGTACAGGTGCTGTCTGGAACACATACACAGGAATGAGACCTCATTTCTCTGTTGCGTAGGTTGCTCCAAAAGTAATGCATCCTATTTATTTCCATGAAAACTACAATGGATACAAAGAGCACAATAACACTATTTGGTAGAGCAAATTCTCAGCTACAGAACACTGTTTTTCAACAGAGTCACCAGCATTAACTGTGCATTTTCACCAGCGATGAGCAAGAGCCTGCATGCTGTGCTCGCAAACATCTGCACCAGCAGAGGTGACCCACCGTCGCTGTCACCACTGCTGAATGTACCACCACTCCCCACTGCGCTCACAGCCACTGTTTGGTCTCTAAAAACATTCAGCAAGCACTGAAGAATGTTGATGGGTGCCATTTTTTCTGCATGGAGGAATTCAATCCCACACATTCATTCGATCAGATGCCATGTCCAGCCATGTCAGATGCCATTGTGTCAGAGTGCTCCTCTGCTGCCGCCTGTTGCACAGCAACAGAATGCGAAGGAATATTGGTGGGAAGGTTCAACCTCTACTGCCATACCACCAACATCCGTCTCTGATGTCATGGGCCAACATAATAAAATAGGAGGCATTACTTTGGGAGCACACCTCTTATATTACATTTTGTACTGCAGACCCCGAGGCACTTTTCCAGGTTTCCATGGTGGGAGGTACACCAGCAGTGCTTAACTGCTTCCATGACTGAGAAGACAGCAACCTGACACCACCTCTTTGTCTTTAGATTCCATACATCCAACTGTCAATGGCTTGTACCTGCCCCCAATAAGTAAACTATTAATGAATACACAATGCATGTAACATACATGGCAGAAATTATGCACAGAACTGCACATGTATCCCAAAACAAGGGAATATATATAGTTTTCATTACAGAAGTGCAATGGGCTCCTGTTTTGCCCACATCCTTTTTACTTTCACAGAACAAATCTAGTGGTAAAGAACAGAATTTAAAGAGAGCAAACACATTGCTTGTTTGTTGCCCTTTTTTATTATTATTATTTCCACTTTACTACATTTTCCTTATCTCTTGCTTCTTCTTTTCTTTCCTTCCCCCCCCCAAAAAATAAATAAATAAATAAATCTGCTGTCAAGCTGGAAGAACAGATTTCCCTTTCTTTTGGATTTATGTAGATGAACACCACCAGGCACTTTCCACCACAACAGAACTAGACATAAAAGTAGGATTAAGCATTCTTTACTCTCTTAGGAAAATACTCATACTTCAGGGATTTTAAGCATAATGCACTTTTAAAATCTCAAGTAAAAGCAGGAACACTCTGGAGGAGTTACTTTCTGTACTCCACTTATTTCAACGCGGGTTGATAAAACTAAGAAAAAGTATTTTGTGCATATTGATAATTACTTTTTAATTAAATTCTTCACAGACTGCGGCGACTATGCTTGTTTACACATGCCTACATGCATGTGTAATCTTTAAGTGAACTTTGTTCTCAGCACGGCTGCCAGGCTGTAAGCTCTGGAGACCAAAGCCACCCGCCGCACAGCACACGGGGCAGTGGCAGTGCCAGCTCAAGGACAACAGGCTGCAGCCTACATAGCATATCTCTAGGGGATTTATTAGGCAAAATTGTCTACCTTTGGGGGGGGGGGCGAAAAGATCTGTAGAGATAACATGGTAGGTTGCTTCCAACAATTATTTTTTGATGAAAATCTTCTTTATTATTTCCATAGCTGCATCAGTAGGTCTTTGCAGTGTCATACCTCTGTTATTTACAATACATATGTTAACAAGGGCTTGTGGCCTAGTTTAATATTTTTTGGTTTTGGAAAGTTCATGGGAATTTTAGGATTCAGGTTACTGCTAGGAGTGTTCCCTTAAATACAACAGAATACATGACTGCAACAACCTGGTTTTCAAGATATTGCAATATTCTTACATAAGTCCGTATTCATAGCTGAGAAAATGCAAACAGATATTAGAAATTAGAAGTCATGGTACTTCGTATATCTGTGATCCACAAGCATTTTAAGAGTATAAGTGATGCTACTATCAAAGAAAGGTGTTGAGCATGACTTAAACTACAACAGTTGGTGATGATAAAGATTGTAAGGTTGCTACTCAGCCAACAGTAACAACAAATACATTTTGTGAATTGTGCTTGAAACGGGGAGGCTTTATGTACATCAAAGTAAGTGCAGCTGATGGAATAAATCAGGTGAGGCTGTATTTTGTAACAACGTGGCCTAAATCGGGATTCTATTTACCAAACTGAACAGCTAAGAATAAAGGTGAAATTTTCTCTTGTTTCTTGAAGATTTTCATATCAGCTTAAACCACATTTTTAATAAAAGCCTTTTTTTTCCTTATCCTATTAGCAGAACAAGCTTAAGCCAGAATGTGAGATGTGTACTGTCCTCCTCTTGAGCTTTGCATTAATGTTTGCAAAACAAATTCCCAAACTTTGGTCTCTGGAGATGGACAACAGAAGCAGTGCTCTCAGATACAAGTCTGACAGTACAGCAAGCAACAAGGAATTGTGAAGATTTGCAGTGATTTCCTCACCCCCAAAGCACACAAGCCTGGAATAATAAAAGTCTGAGGGTCAAATTCCCCTCACCTCCCTTAGTTATACCAAATCAGGGCCACATTTTCATAAGAATCAAGTTTTCCAAATTGTTCATCACACTGGAAGCCTTAGTATTATAGAAATCCTGGCCCTACATGGTGTATAGAATCACAGAATCATTAAGGTTGGAAAAGACCTCCAAGATCATTGAGTTCAACCGCTCACCTACCACCACTATTGCCCACTAAACCATGTCCCTAAGTACCACATCTACACCGCACCCCCCCCAGGGATGGTGACTCCACCACCTCGCTGGGCAGCCTGATCAGTGTCTGACCACTCTTTCAGACACTGATCTTTAATGGTGCTGAACAGGAATACGAAGAGGAAAATTTCCACCAATAATTGGATTTTAGTAAATTTGATGTTCTTGTAACAGTATTAGATATGTTATCATTATCTCTATTTTATCCTATTTTATACCATAAAAATGATTGTGGCGACTTATACAAATATCTGGGATATTGGAATGAGGGAGGAAACTTACAAACAGTCAGATATTGTTTTCTCAAAGGTACTTTTCTAACAGTGACTACACACTGAAATGCTAATTGCAACTCCAAAATACCATGAAACAGCATGGCTGCTCTTGAAATAACAGGCAAAGCACAGGTCTGTCTATTGTATTTTTTTGTAGCAGATTCTACACCAGAAAAAAGTTCAAAACCAGAAGTGCTTTCATTGAATAAATTGTCAGCCAAACAAATAAAACTGCACTTCTCTTTCAGCACAGCAACATTGACATCTAGTGGCTAGTTAAACTCCAAGGTGCACACACAACCTTTACACGACAAAAAAAAATGTGGAACATTTACTGAATTTCACAAAATAAATGTGCATTTCAACAGCCTGCTTTCTTTACATAATATTTAGATCATTACAGAATGACTGCAGTCTTTAATGACTAATCTGTAATGACCAGTCCCGTCATGGGAAGAGGTGAGCACAAGCCATCTCGCCTCAGCTGAGCCCCACTGAATTTCCCGGTTTGTCCAGAAGTCCTGGGCTTGAGTCAGCTGTGCCTTAAGCACAGACCTTGCTCAGGGCTCGTTGGAAGGCAGGGCTCACACCTGAACTTGTACAGTTCATACCTAAAGTTGTATGTGTAAAAGAAGACAAGCTACCCTTACTGAACATAACTTTACTGGCATGTGTGAAGGTGTATTTTTAGTTCTACTTGATTTTCTACAAATTACTAGGGGACTTCAAACAGAGGGAGATAAAAATCAGGAACATGACAGATGCCATGAGACTGTTCATACTATGAAGATATGAAATGATTTGGCAACTTCACAGACGTAGAATGTAGGAAGGTGCCAATATCAAATAACACCAGAAAGTCCAGTTTCCTCATTTTTCAACAAAATAGCTGGCTTAATGGAGAAAGAAGAAAGATCAAACATAATAAATCTCAATGTTCTAATACTTCAGATTTCTGAATTACCTTCTCCCATCAAACCCAAATGTATGCACTGTGCAAACAGCTCTTACCATGGCTGCAGCTGGCGGTGACTGCCTTGCCCTGCTGTGTTCCAACGGGAGCTGCCTCTTCCAGCACGCTGCCAAAGCTGCCTGATCTGCTACTTCAAACATCGGCGACAGCAACAATCAGCTAACCAAACTGATTTTGACCAAACAAATCAGAGGCTACTGAGTATAAGCAACCTTGCCAGAAGGACTTAGGAGACAATAATCTTCTGGAGGAAGGTTGGGGTAATTGTTCCCAGCTAAATGCTGGTAAGGACTAAACAGCTGTGCTTAGTGCTTCTTAAAAATACAGAGAGGAATCTGAGTCTGAAGAATAGCAATAAAGAGCTCTCAAAAGTTTAACCAATATGGAAAAGCTGAAGCATTCTCATTTCTTTACCTTCAAAAAGAAAAGACTGTGGACACATATGTCTTCCAGTATTCAAAGATTTATTACAACAATGCAGATAAATTCTTGCCTTCTGTACCAACTGGTTTAGGGCATTAAAAAATTATCTCAAGAAGCAACAAGGGGATTTGTCCCAGATAGTAAGAGAAAAATATACGTACCTAGAAGTTTAATAGATTGCACTATTTATGCTGTGAAAACTCCTATACTGGAAATTTTGAGGTACAGTTCAGTAAGTAGCGTCAGGTATGGTGCTTTGAATTCTGTATCTCTGTGACTTAGAACGTTCATTTGGTATGTGCATAAAAGTATGGGGGAATTAATTAAGTGAGCAGATTGCTTAAGTAAACATAATGCTACTCCAAAAATGAGGAGGTCAGAGGTCTGCCCTGTACACACACAGGCACATTCCAGATGCTAAAATACACCTTTCGTCCTCCCACTCAAACTATGAGTCAATACCTATTCATAAATCTTTTCATATCAGCAACAGTTTTAGCAGCCATTTAATAAATTTGAATGACTGAGAAGTAGCAAATTCAATCAAATAAAACTTGCCCTTTTTGGCTAGGATTTTTGGTTTTTTTTTGCAATATTGAGACTATCTCCATGGTCTGCATAATGTGATGGGACTACTTAGCCCAATTCTGGATTTAGGTCAGGAGTAAAGGGACGACGACAGTGACATTGTCTTCCCTGTGGGTCATGAAGTTCACGGCCACTGTCATTTAAGAGTGCAGTTTCCCATTACTGCTAAGCTGACTTAATTGCAAGCTGCTGCTGAAAGGGTTGCCCTCATTGCTCACCTCCAGCCATGCCCCATCCCTCCCTTCCCAGTCTTTTTTTTTTTGCACCAGCACTATTATTCATCAGATGCCACAGCAGGAGAGTCAAAGGAGATAAGACTGGCTGAAAATTAAATACTGCAGCTCAGCAGAAGTGGTCAGACAAGCACACGTGCCAATTTGAGAAAAGCAATGCCCTTTTCAGCAGCAGCTAACCCACAGATTGATGTACCTGTAATGGAAAACTGTGCCCCTAAGGACTGATTATACAGCCATGGAAATCCATGTTAAAACTGCAGTGACCCCTACTCTGCAAGAAGCGATGCCCACCTCTTTCCCTTTTCCCCTGCATCTTTCAGGCCCATGGGAATCTGATGACAGGATCATCCTCTTTGGTGCCAAAGCACATCAGTGCTAGGTTTAAAGTACAAACGTACTCCCATAGGATCGAGCTATAATCCATGTACCAAGCGCTCTGTTTCAACTTCCAGTTTATCTAGGAGGCCTTTTCTGATCCACTTATCCAGCTGCAGGTCGTAAAGAAGCTTACTGTGGGCTTTATATAAAAAGTCAGAGTTGGGATGTTTTAAAGCAACAGTGAGTTATCAGAGAAGTGTAACATAGTGAGATTATATTACCTAGCTGCTGTTCTCAGCAAAACTGATTATAAAGTAACATCAGCATCTACTACAGTTGCAAAAGGGGAATCACTGCAGAATTTTCCTGTCCAGAAAGTTTACATTTTCCATATGCAGGCTTTTGTGGACGAGAGAGTCAAGAACTGAGAATCTTCTCTACCTTTCCCTCTTTTCTTCAAAGTGCATAATCAATGATATGTTGGCCCAGTTTCCAGAATCACGTCGGGATTCATTCATACTAAAGCAGTCTGCCATTTCCATATGAGAGGAACAACAAAAAGAAGATGTCTGCTATTACAGCTTCGTGTGTATACATTATTTATTTTGAGTTATTTAAATTATTAACTAGGATAATTCCATTTTTGCAACAGAGAGTCTCTGCCCTTCAGAGGAAATGGGCCACATTCAGTGGGACTTCAGCAGAACACCGCATGCACTCAAACACGCGTGTTGGCACCCGGTTCCTTTCCAGGGGACACCACTTCCAAACCCTTCAGAGTCACAATAACATAGCAAGCGATAAGAATACCAGGGCAAGATGGAAAACACTTCTTTTGAAACCAAAATTCAGTTGAGGAGATAAAGAGGTGCAGGGTGTGCTGCGGTGTGCGATAGCCTCACGCATGGCAGGCACACCCTACACTGTATTTTTTCTTTAATAACAATGAAAGTAGTATTTCAACGCTGAAAATTTCCCTGTGGGAGGCACCTCTGTGAAGTAAGGCTCCAGGGATCAGTAGCACGGTTGGGCACTCTGCTCTATTCCAGCACAAGGTGCTGTGATGGGCTGAGGTGCGTCTGCCCCAGCTGCAGAACACGGTTCAGGTACTGTGTGCCCCGAGTTCGGTGGGACAAAACCAACTCCCCGACAGCCGCTCGCTGCATCTGGTGGCTTAATGGTGGAGACTGGCACCGCTCAGCCAGCGCAGGGGGAAGTTCTAGCCCATAAAGCTCCTTTTCCCGATGCGATCTCCACACTCCCAGTTCGGCCGCCACCCCCGCCTCACGGAGGCCCTTCCCGGCTGCGAGGCAGCACCTGCGCCCGCCGTCCCCTCCGCGGGCATCGCGGCCCGGCAGCTCCCGCCCGCGGCCGAGCGGCCGCCCCAGGGCCCTTCCTCCCTCGCAGATCCCGCTCGGGGCCGGGGCCCCGCCCCAATGCCGCCGCCGCCCCTCGTTGCCCCTTTCCCCCGGGCCGCCGCGTCCTACCTTCCCAGAGGCGGAGACCGCCGCCGCCGGGGCCGCGCACCGGGTTCCCGGGCAGGGAGGTTCCCCTCGCCCCTAAACATGATGAGCGCCTCTCCCCTCCCCTCCCCTGCCGGCGCGCTCGCCCTCCCCCGCCCGCCGCCC
>WBMW01003830.1:68553-91618 GCA_013396635.1 Penelope pileata | reverse complement strand
GGGGAGGCCTCCGCCTAGGCCGCGGCCTCCATGGCGGCGGGAGGGGAGGGCTGCGCCCCTGCGGGAAGGAGCGGGGCTGGGGCCTGCGGGGCTGCTGCGGGCCGGGCCGGGCCGGGAGGCGTGCAGGGCGTGAGAGCGGCCTTAGGAGCCGTGTCAGAGCGACACGGGTCCTTCTTCAGGGCCCTTGTGCACTGCGAAGCCCCAGGGAGCTCTGCTCCCCGCTGTCGCGCTCTGCTGTTGTTTACCTTTTACTTCTTCTTTTACAGAGCTTTAATAAAAAAAAGAAACTTTGCGAAGGGGCTGTATTTTGTGGGTGGGTTTTCTCTTTATTAGGAGTGTTTACAGTATATACAAATGCATGTCATAATTGGTTTTACAGGGAAGAGTGGGTTTGAAGCTGATTGCATTTACTGTCTGTTTCTGGCCCCAAGGTGGGGGTTGCAGAGCCCTTGCAGAGCGCTTTGCAGCGAAGCACGCCCACCCCCTGCCATGCACCCTGTTTGCAGCCAGGACGGCTCCTGCCAGCCCTGTTCTGTAGGATGTGCTCCACTGAGCTGCTCCTGGAGTGGTTTGTGTGCCCCAAAATGGGCGCTTGGGGCTGGGAACAGCAAAGAGCTGTGTGCTGGGCAGGGACATGGCGCCAGCGGGTAGGGCTGTGTGGATTGCTTTGTGCCATCCCCCTTCAAACATGCTTTTTTTATTAACCTGTCTTTTCCAGTTCAGCTGCATGTTGTGATCAGGAGTCAGTATGGACACTTCCATGTTGTGCCCATTACCTGAGTGAGAAGGGGGTTTGAAGAGTTTGCATCCTTTCCTGCATGCAGATGCCTTCTGCAGATGTGGTGCTGGGGCGTCTGCAGCCTCGTGCATTGGCGTCAGCAGCTGGCATCTGCCTGCTGACAGCTGCGTGTGGTGTTAGGATGTTTGCTGTGTTTAAGTTGCTGGTTTGTAGGAGCCCTAAGTGAGTTGGTGTGGCACTTTGCTGTTAATAAATCCAAGATGTTGGGATTACTTAACTGTCAGTGACTTAGATGTATCCCAGAGCGTGTTGGTGCTTGCTCCTGTTTGGTGGTTTCAGTTTGTGTTGTTTGGGGAAAAAAAAATGTTAGTGCAAAAGACAAGACACACTGAAATAAACAATGTAGCTTTCAGATTCATGTTTAGATAAAATGTTTGGTATTTACCTTCCTTGTTTACCAAAGCCATACTTAGTTTCTGACAACTTTCCTCAAAGCGCAGGTGATGAGGAAGGCTTAGCAAATAGCAAAGGTAGTTTTAAGTTTTCTTGACAGTTTTGCATGACCATATTTAGATATGTGTCTTGTAAAATCTCTTAGTTTAAACAAATCTTTGGGAACTGACTTTTACTACAGTTAAATCTGAAATACATTTTGCTTACTTGGGATTGTTTGGTGGTTTGCTTTTTTTTTTATGCAGTAAAGGAGAAATCAGTCTTCACATTTCATGTTAAGCAGGTGGCTGTTTACACTGCCCTTCCAAAACAGTAATGTTTGTGTCTGCATGAGATTCTTTGTTGGAGTTCATTTTTATGTTTTACCTAAATGTCAGGCTGCCTGGGGACCTTCCTGAGGCAGGCAGGGGTCACTCATTGCACCGTTGGGCTTCCAAGAGTGCCCTCAGTGCTGCTGGCACTGCCGCCATACAGACCCCGCCTCAGCCCGTGCCTGCCTGCTCTGCTGTTGCCTTCGAAGAAGGAGCAGTCTGAAAGTGTTGGGACGTCAGTCATGGGTGGTTGGTTTTCTTCACCCTGAATTTATCGTTGAAGTGTTGTCATGATTTGGAGGAGTGGCTGAAGCGGTGATTTCCTGGTGAAGGAGCAGCCCCTCTCAGTGTGGTTCTGTTAGAGCAGCTTTTCTTGCATTTTTTTTTTTTTAATTTGATTAATTCCTGGAATCATTTGGGAGCTGATTACTGAGTATGGCAGCTTCTTTCCAGGGGCCAATCATCCAAGGGCAACCTCTGCACGTAGCTCCTTGCAGCTGAGCTCTTGCCTGTTTTTGTGCTTTGTCTCATGTTGACTTCCACTCACAGTGTGTTGGCTTCGACTTTCTCCCGTTTCAAGTGTAAGGGAAGCTCTCTGTGTTCTTCTGGGAAGCATTACATTTGCTGTATAAAACATTCCTGGATTACCATGCTATTTTTAAGATTTAGAGACCAAGCTTAAAAATATTTGCTACACATAAGTTTTTTCAAACTCAACGTATATTCAGCCTTTACTGGAGGCCACGTAAGCTTCATTAGGAAAGGGAGTGTCAGGGCTGCTGGTAGAAGCAGCCTTGGCTGTGAGGCCGGCTTCGGAGCCATGTGTTGTGGCACTGCTGGGAGAGCTCAAGGACCTTTGCTGCTCCGTGGCCAATGCATGGGTCCCACCGACAGCACACACTGTCTGCTGCACCCTTTTTGTTCTTTTCTTTTTGTGACTGATTCTTTCTGTGAGTCTCTGGGAAAATAGAAAGTATAAAGGCAAATGAGAGAGTTTTGATTTGCTTTTGTTAAATATCAGTGTGTATGAGAGCTTCGTCTTCAGGAGAGTTCTGGAGTGGAAGGAACATTACAGTACTCAAGCAAGCAAGATGGTTGGATGCAATATTAATACAAATAAGAAAATCTTAAAAATCACTGCTCGACCATCAGTGTGAAAAGGCAGTGTTTTGCATACTCTGCATGGTGCAGACCAGTTGTTGATGTCAGTAGAGGATGTGGTTGACTCTCCAGCATGGCATCAGTGGGAGGCGTTTGCCTCTAGAAAAGGCACATCATCAAAGTCATCCGTAAGAGATGCAGATTTTTCACAGATTTTCTTTTGTCAGGTTTTTGTCTAAGGAGGAATGTGATTACAGGTGATATAGGAATCAACATACGCTGGCTTCCTTTGCCATTTTCAGTACACTTACTAACTGTGTGTCAGGCCTTTCCATGTGCAGATGTGCAATAACCATCCCTCTTGGTTTAACTCATTTGTGTAAAAGGTCCGGTTGTATAAACACTTCCTTGCTGTCAGCACCAGTGTAAGCAGTTTGTTCTGTTCCTGTGCTACCCTCCCAGTTGGCTGGTGCAGCTGGGTGGGGAGGCTCCTGATGAGCTGTATGAGGAAACTCACCTGGGTTAAAATAATGGGGTTTTGGGGTCGGATCATTTGTAACTTGGGTGAGTGGTTTGATCTGGCTTGTGGATAGTTTCACAACCCTTTGCAGCTGAGCAGCTGGAAGGAAGTGAGAGAAGGGAGATGGGATCTGCTTAAGCCATTGCTTCCACTGAGAGAATTGCACGTGTGGCTGTATGCTGAAAAACGGAGATAACAGATGTGGGCTTTAGCCAGCGCTTATTCCTTTGGTGGCAGTAAGATATGGGGGAGTGTCTGTGTGTGTGTATGTAAACGTAACAACTAATAGGAGTCCAAAAATATGTGGAAAACTTTTCATTTAGTGGTATGAATGTTGTACTGATTAAACTGTACACTTTTGGAGGCATCATGTTTTTGTATTTTATTTATCGTTTTGATCAGCTTTCCAGCTGTAAGATCTGACAATATAAAGTGTTGTACCACAGCCCAAGAAACATTTTTTTTTCTCATCCTTTTTCTCATCCACATTCCATTATTTTTTGACAGACTGACAATGTCTGTGAGAAACCATAGTTCCTTTGTCCTACGTTATTTGCAAAATGTTCTGCATTGTCTGTTGGATTTGATTTGGTTTGGGTATATGTGAAAATTTATGCTTGCTTGCTGTGTGTCCTTCTTTTATTTATGCATGATGCACAGTACTGATTTCCCGTTATGCTGTATCCATGTTACCCTAGCAGGTGTATTGACTGCATTGTCATTTATTTATTTACAGGCACGTGGCCATGGCGGCTATGATTCTGATTTTAGTGATGAGGAGAATGGAGAGAAGTCTGTGCAAAAGACTAAAAGGTAATGTAAAACAGAGTTAACATTTGGCACTGCGTAATGCGTGCTAATGGCCTGTTACTGTGTATGGAAGATAATGCTGTGGTATGTGAAGTCTGGTGTTGAAATGATTTTTGAAAAACCAGTCTCAGATTCGTGTATCTCCTCATGCCAAGCTTGCCAGAGCACATTGTCTCCCAAGGACAAATGATTAAGATCTGTTCTGCCATGTCCATCTGGTGTCTGTATGCCTTTCAGTTCTTGGAGCAGTGTGTTTCATTTTCTGAGCATTAGTATCAACTGCTGGGGTTTGGCTGCTCCCTGCATTTCGCTGTGATCCCTCAGGAAATGTGGAACTGCTAGGAGAGCAAGGCAAAAAGGCCAATAATACATATCTGGTGGAAGTGAACTGACACTACTTGTTTATTATTATGTTGATTTGGGGTTGAGATAGATTTAATTTTCTTCACTGTAGTTCATAAGGTGCTATATTTTGGATTTGTGATGAAAATAGTGCTGAAAATGCACTGATGTTTTAGTTGTTGCAGAGCAATGCTTGCACAGGGTCAAGGACTTCTCTGCTTGTCATGCTGCCCTGCCAGCAAGGAGGCCTGGGGGGGCACAAGGAGCTGGGAGGAGACACAGTCAGGACAGCTGAGCTCAGCTGACCAAAGGGATGTCCTTACGACATCATGCCCAGCAACAGAAGCTGGGGAAAAAAGGAAAGGAGGATGTTTGGCGGTATGGCGTGTTTTCACACAAGTAACCATTATGCCTGATGGAGCCCTGCCTTGTCCTTGCTTTGTTATTGGACTTTTTAAGAAGTCTTTCTGGAAACTTTCCTAGGACCTTTGCCCCATCCCTGGTGGTGTTCAAGGCCAGGCTGTATGAGGCCCTGGGCAGCCTGGTCTAGTGGTTGGCAGCCCTGCCCGTGGTAGGGGATTGGTACTGGATGGTCTTTGAGGTCCCTTCCAACCCAAGCCATTCTATGACCCTTGCATCTTTTCCTTTATAGTGAAATTGAAAGAATGTTTTTTATAGTGTTTAACTGCATTCAGGGGGAAAAAAATCAATGTTTTAATCATTAGAATAATGGAAGGCATTGTGGTGTTCCATTTATTTTATAAATATAGCTGTTCTCCATTAAAACAGTGACTGTTTTTGTTCAGTTTTGGTTTTCTTTAAAAGGCAATTACACATTACACCATTCCACTACCTAGGTGGAATATTAACTAACCATCATGAGCCTTTCAAAAATACCATCATTGCCCTCATTCTGGCACGCTACTGCTGATTCCCACTAGGGCTCTAATGTTGGTTCACCACATATGTGTGCATCTTTTTCTTGCTCTGTGATGATATTATTTTCACTTTAAGGAAAATAGTAGTCTAAAGTTTTCTTTGTACTGCTTTTTTATGGAGTCTCCTTGTGGGAATTTTGTGCCTGTAGATCCTTTTGAGCAAATGATAAGCTTAGTTCCCAGAGTCCTATATTCTATAGCTTGAAATGTTAAATTCCCTGGCTCACTGTCTCCAGGTTTCTGACTTCCTTTCTTTCTGCCAGCTGCTCCTTATGGAAAAATCTTTTTTCTTCACCTCTGTTGAGAAACAAAGCTAACTAAATACACCTTTTCCTAAGCTAAAAGTGCACCACTTCAACTTTTTATTATTTTGTTGAATTTTGAAAGTATTTTTAGCTGCCCACTGACAAGTATGCTTCACAAGACAGTACTTAAATTTCAAGTTAGCGATTCTCATGATTCCCCTAAGAGAAGCTGAGCTGTTTAATGAGGTGCTGAGACATTAGCATGAGAGGATGGAATAGGGTTACTAACATTCACTCTTATTCAATGAGCATATTTTTCTTCCTTTTTCTACTTGGCTGTGCAACCTAGATTTATCGAGGGCTTAAAATGTAGAGTGGTGTTCTGGTTTCAGCAGGCAGGCCGGGAAACCCCACACAGCCATTCGCTCACCCCCCCCCCTCCTCCCAGCTGGGATGGGGGAGAGAGTCGAGAAATAAGGCAGAACTCGTGGATTGAGATAAAAACTATTTACTAACAGAAAGAGGAAAATGTAGTAAAATAACAGTAATGATAATTATATACAAAACAAGTGATTGTACAAAGCAATCGCTCACCGACCGCGACCGATGCTCAGCCAATCCCCAAGCAAACGGGCCCTCCCCGCTCACTTCCCTTTCTTCTATTACATGATGTCATATGGTATGGAATATCCCTTTGGTCAGCTTGGGTCAGCTGCCCTGGTCCTGTCCCCTCCCAGTTCCCGGCTCCTTATGCCTTCTAACTGCTTCACTGAGGAACAAAATATGTCCTTGGCTGTGTTCAACACTGCCAGGTGTTACCAGTTTTGTTTCTCTTCTGAAAACAAAACATAACTTCATACCAGACACTGTGAGAGAAGTAACTTCTGTTAGAAACTAAGACAAGTGGAATTTAGGAATCTTAAGATTTTTTTTTCCTTGTATTTCTATTGTGATCATGTTGTTAAAATTACAAATTGTTGTCGCGATTTTCTTTAAATGCTAACTGTAAGCAATGCCTTTCTAACTTTGTTCTGCAAATAAAGTCTAAGCTGATGTTGATTCTGAGGTCTGTTTTATTCATGTAGAAACTAACATAGCAGTTTTTGTTATTCAAGTTACTTGAGTTTGGCAGATGGAAACACTGTTGCTTAAGAAGTTTTTGACTAACTTTTCTCCCTTTTTCCCCCGTCTTTAGTACAAAGGAAGATAGCCTTCTGGTAAAGCCATTCCAAAAACCAAAACAAGTCAAGGTTCCTCACAGACAATTTGCGGCTGAAGAGTGGGACAGGTATTTTTCATCCATTGCATTTGTGAGGCTTTGTTCCTTAATGTGAAGATAAATTTGAGTCAAACGTATTTGTTATTAACAGGGAAGAAGCAAGAAAAAGAAGATACCACTTGATGGCAATGGATGCAGTATCCTTCTATTTAATTTTTCTTCACATTTGACAATGGGGCACAGGTTATCTATTTTGGTGAAATAGTTGGATTTCTCAGTTCTTGAGTTGGCAGTGCAGCAGCAGATACTAAGGAGTTACTCCAATTAGCTTATTTTTGTTACCAAGGTCTCTCTGAGAATACCGCTCAGTACTGACAATGCTCAGTTGTCATGTTTGGGACTAAGTTACTATTTTATTTAGACTGGCACAAAGCACTTCGCTCCTTCAGTTGAGTTAGTACAGAGTTCTATATAAGGCTGCCATTATCGGTGCGCAGATATATTTCTACTGGAAGTCCAAGAATGCATTAATGAATTCAAAGGTCTATTCAAAACAGCATAATCTCAAGCAATATCTTCTACAGATGCTCTAATGTAAGCCTGTTTAATATCATATTTACTTTTATTTTAGGTTTTTTCAAAATCTCTTAATCATATTTCATGCAACTGTATGTATTTTTATAATTACTACTTTATTTAGATTATAACCTTTCTCCTTTTATCTAGCTTACACTTGGGGCACTTAAAAATGATTACAATGAAGACACAAAAAGCAAATGCACCGTACTCTGTAAAATAAGTTATGTAGCTTTCAGGTTCATGTTTTGATAGAATGTTTGATATTTACCTTAAGTATGGCATACTTAGTTTCTGACAAATTTAATCAAAGCAAAGGTGATGTGAAAGGCTTCATCAAAGAGTGAAAGTAGTTATTTTAAATTTTCTTGGCAGTTTTGTAGCCATGTATGCTTCTTTTAAAATCTCTTAGCTTCAGACACCAAAGCTTTGTGCTCCTATCTTACTACAGTTAAATATGAGATACATTTTGCTTACCTTGGATTGTTGTCATTACATGTTTTGACTGACCATATCTGAAATGCTCTCTCTTCCTTGTTTTACATGGCTATTCTCCAACAGTAAAAGTTAATAACTAGAAAAGTAACTTCTACCCCACATTTTTATTTGACCAGGAACTGCGTAAACCATCTAGTGCTTGTAGTAGAGGAGACATACCTTAATCAGTCCCACTGACATTGTAGATAGCCAGTAATCACAGAGAAGCTTGTATTTCCTGGAGAAACTCAAAACTCATTGTGTAGAGACTCTTACAAGTTTCTCTTAATGTTTTTGAGTGGTTCCTATTTAAGACTTTCTCTGTTTATTTTAACTCTTAGTGACTCAAACAGCAACACAAGATAGTATGTTGTATTCAGTGTCTTTAGTTGCACCAGTTACACCTTCTCTACTTGTTTCACAAATCTCCATTCTATTCCTTCTGTTTGTAGTGGAAAAGAAAAAAAAAAGAATACCTGCATACTGAGGTTAAATTAACTTTTTTGAGACCTTTCAAAAATATTTTTTTCTCAATAAAAACATTCTAATGTGTGTGAAAGTAGGTTGATGCCAATTGGTCTTTTTCACACTGGTGTAATATTTGTCTGCATGTGAACCAGGAGACAATATATTTCATAATTTGTTGTTGTTTCAGAAACATTATAGAAGTTAATTGAAAATACTTATAAATAGCCATCTATAGCATTTTTATTTGTTAAGATGCTTATTTCCCAAAAAAGTAGTTATACATTTTTGCTCATAGTATGGAACAAAATATGTTTCAAATCATGTCTCTGAGACCTAAGTGTTCAAAAAAAGCATTATATATTTTCCCATGGTTTTCATCTCAAAACTAAAGCAGATAACTTTTATTTGCATTTTATGGTATAAGGCAATAAATGGTAGCCAAAGTATTTGTATAATACAAAAATAAAAACTTGCTTTAAACAAAAGCAGCCGTACTAAGAAGTTATATTCCAGATTACAACTTAAGATTTAAACCAGCATCTATGTATATGCTTATAGAGCATCTATAAGAAGAACAATTATATAAAGTTCTGGCAGCTGATTGAGGTTTTACAAGGGAAATGCCTTGAAGTCCTGTACTTGGAAGGTAATTTCTGTAGGAGATTATAGGATAAAAACTGCTAATTAATTCTGTTCTTTCTGGAAACTACCAGACAGTTTTTGAGGAACAAAAAATTATTTCTGTTAAGTATATAAAAGTTTTAATTATTCTTTTTGTTTTTGTAAACTGATAGTGAAATAAAGGAATGTAAGTACTGAAATAGATTCCTTAATTGCTATTTTCAGTATTCAAGGCATAAAAAGTTTGTGCATGACTACATTTTATACTATGGTGGGAAAATGGAGGATTTCCAACGTTCCGGGTAAGCAGTCTTTCCCCTCATGTCCCCAGGGCCCCCTGATACACAAAGCTGTTAAATTATAGCTTTGTGGGAGATAAGGGATATGTGTATCAAATTGCTAATTCATTTGGTTGCAAGTAGTAACTATATTCATTGTAAATATCCAGAGCCCAGAACTGCCTTGTTTCATTTTGCATTGTTATTTTTATATAAGAACTTAACCATGAGCTGAATTATTCTTGTTTTGTTATGTAAAAGGGAAGATGACAGGTGAACATTATTTGAAGGTACATTGAGAAATATCTGGCAGTACCTTGAAAGTATCAGCATGGAATACTTTTGAAATGTGCAAAATTGCTATGCATTGTCCAGAATAATGATATCCTTCTTTAGAGGTATCTGTAACGGCCATCTGACATAACTCTCTTCAAAAACAAATATTATCAGACAGGTCCGTGCCTATCCACAGTTGCAGTGGCCATTTGCCACTGGGGATTTTTCATTTGGGAAGAATAAACTGTTTTTTAGTAGTTTTATTCTACGGCAACTCATTCATGTATGCTGTGAGATGAGAATAAAAACTAGGAGATATTGATGTTTACCAAATTATTATGTGGCTGACATTTCATTTTTATATTGTACTAAAATAAAAATGTTCTTTTTTAGAGAAAATGACAAGACGGATCTTGATATTATAAGAGAAAACCATAGATTCCTCTGGAGAGAAGAAGATGAAGCAGAGATGAATTGGTACCTGGAACTATTACATAAAACAGTAATCTTAAATCACTTTATACAAAGTTTGTAGTGTCTGCTATTAATTAAGAATTACTGTGCGTACTTGGTGATCGTTCTTCGATCTTAAATGTATTTTAAAATGGAAGAGCTTTACAAGGTATAGTATCGCTCAGTGACAAAGTGAATGGGTGACAGAAAGGACAGAAAAGTGTTTGTGCATTCTCTGGGAGCCAAATGACAGTTCTGAAAATTCTGAAGGAAGCCTCTTTGAAAAAATGTACTTTAATTTGTGCTGTAGCTGTATTTTGGGTGCATTTTTTACTTCTGTGGAAGTTTCCCCCTCGCTCAAAGAGTATATTTGTGTTGCATTTCTAGCTCTGCAACTTATGGTCAGTTGAAGCATTGTGTCTTTCTCTTGTTTGATGTTATTAAGATGTCAAATGAATTGTGTTATATTCTAAATTTAAATAAATACTTTTTTTACAGGGAGAAGAGACTTGCAAAGAAGTATTATGATAAATTATTCAAAGAATACTGTATAGCAGATCTCAGTAGATACAAAGAGAATAAGGTACATTTCATTATATAATGTGAATCATCTTGGTTTTAAAGCATTTTTTTTTCCTTATGACACTGAATATGTTGAGATACCAGAATGTTAGTACCCCTTGCCTTGGAAGAGAGTTGTGAGAAACTGTCAAGTTGTTTAATAAGCAGCAGCAGTTTTGAATCCAAGCATTGTCACTGCCCCGAAAATGTGCTTTTGTGGGAATAGAAGCACTTCTGTCTTACAGTTTTTTTATGAAGAGGTACATTGTGTGTAAGAAAGGCAGAAAATGTGGGGAGATTGGGGAAAGAAGGCTAGAGAGGTTTGTCTAGAGAGAAGCATTCAAGAAAGCAAAAAAAAAAACCCAGAGAATGTTACTGGGTTTTTTTTGGTTGTTGGGTTTTTGGCTGTTTTTTTTTTTTTTTTAAGGTCTAAAAAGAGTTCTGTATTTGAATGCTGGCTTAAACAATTTTGGATATGTCTGTTCTAAGGCAGTGTCTCTTGCTGCTTGTTCTTTTCTGTTTATGGAAACAAGATTTATATTTTCTTTGTAAATAAATAGAATTTCTTATGAGAAACAGACACATTCCAGGACCAGTTTTTCTTCTTAACCAAAACAACCTTTATTGTTTCCAAGTTTTTGACTAACATCTTAAGTGAAAAAGAGTATATGAATTTTGTATTGTGATTTTACAGAGCGTTGCTGAACTCAAATGCATATTCATATTGTTAGCACATAGTAATAACCAGGCCCTGCAAACAGTGTCTATATAAAGTTCTTTGGGACTATTATAGAATATTACATTCACTGGTAAATATTTACAAGGACTGAGCTTAAACTCTAATGTTAGGCCAAAAAGGTCACAGCCCTCTACAGAAAATTGAACAGAAGAAATGCAAATATTAAATGTAAATTAACATAAATGAAAAAGTAATATTCTGAAGATGTTTCCTCTCCTTTTTTTTTTTTTGTTTTTTTTTTTGAGTAAACTTGATTTTATTTTCCGGTAGTTGTTTCATATCCCTCAGTCTTCACCCTGCCCCTAACCTGAATTCCCCTTGAGCTTGCTTACAGATTTTGTTTCATTCCTTACTGTGCCAAGTTTCCATATGTTCTTTATCTTCTGTGGGAAACTGTTTTGCCCTAGTTTCCTATTTTTTGTGTGTGTTGTGCGAATGGTATTCCCCTGTCATACTTCAACTGTGGCTGTCCTAACTTTGAGGTCACTCTGAATGTCTGTGTACGCTAATAAGTCATTACTTGCATTTTTGGAATTGCCATTTCAGCATAACTCTGTTATATCATGTAATTTATTCTCTTCTGTTAGGTTATGCTTTCTGTCATCAAATATGTTCTGACCATGCTAGAGTCCTCTCTCCAGATCATTCTCGATTATTGATGTATCCATGCCCATGTTTGGTACAGAAGGATGCCAAAGCAAGCTCTTTTCTTGGAAGTCAGAAATAGGCTCTGATCAGTTCCCGTTCACACCAGTGGAATGCAGCCTGTGCTTTCAGATTTTTTTTCCTTGATTCTTTTTCTGTCTTTCTAGATACTGGAGTTGGTTATCTTTAGCCCCTCATGCTTTCTGTTTTGCAGTGCTGATGCTGAGAGGTGCAGGGTGGGTAACAAGCTTCTCACCTGGTCAGCCTGTCATCTCATAGTTGACGCTTTATATCCTGTTAGGTGACGTTCAAGTTGGAGATAAGGGTTTGTGTTTTTTATCTTATCTGTAAAAAGCTTTTATCAGAAAGCATATATTGAGACTTGCCCGTGCATCGTTATCTTTTTACAATTGTTTTGCTACTAGTCAAAGTAAAAGCTTATGTCCAGTGAGGAAGAAGCCCATTCCTCCTGATACGGACCTTACCTCAGTGCCATAAAGGTGCACTGAATAAGGAAACATCTCTGGCAGAGTGATGACTGAACACCAAGGCCTTTGTATAATGTTTTGCTTCAGAAACAAGGATCTTTACACATAGAGGGTTGCACATTTTGCCTTTTTTCTTCGCACATCATCTTTTTCTTCGCTTTTAATGAGCAATGCCAAGGTGGTCTTCTGGTACTTGTAGATGCTGGAATTGTATGCTCTGACAACTCTTGCCTGTGGTGTGCTTGTTAGTCCTTATGTTTTCCCTAGATCTGAGTTACTTAAGGTCAAGGTTCCCCTTGTACCTCGGTGCATCTTGTCTGCAAGCTTTGAGGCTGATAAATGACCATCTGTATTGTCAGATATTTTAGCTCTGTTGTCAGTTTTGCTGTGCAGTAAGGGAGAGTGCTCTGCATGTGTAAGTTTTACTTCTCTAGGCATTAGGCTAGAAATGTTCTGTTCTCTTAGCCTTATTTTCCCAGAAGGGTTCTTATTTGCTGTCTCTGCTTTCTTTTGTAGCTCAACAGATTGAAATGTCTGCCATTTGCTAAGAAAAGAAATCTATCTGACACCCAGTTATTAAATAGAATAGTTTATTCTTTTGTGTTGTGTTTTTTTTTCCAGATCATTTTCAGATTTCTAGGCCAACTTGTCTTCCATTTGGTAATATGTTGGCGTTTGTCACTGTTTGTCAGTATGGAAGGCTTTTCTGTGAAAAGAAAAATACTTGAAGTATCTGATATTTTTCCACAGTTTTGTTTAAAACCTTTCTTCTTTTCTAAAAGAGGTGACTGTGAACATATAAGTTGTTGTAGCTAATAAATATTGTGCAAGCAGTCCATATTTAATTCGGTAATTTTACTGTTTGTGGATATTAAAGGTCTTTCACATCTTTTGAAATTATCATTTCTCAGTAGATTAGCCATTTGATAGTCCCATAAAACATCCATTTTGGAGTTACCCTACTTTGTCTTGGTCTACCTTGTAGATAGAGAAATAGCTCATTTAGAATCTTTTTGATCTCATTTAATAAAGATCATAGAATCATAGAATGGTTCAGGTTGGAAGGGACCTTAGAGATCATCTTGTTCCAACCCCCCTGCCATGGGCAAGGACACCTCCCACTAGACCAGGTTGCTCAAAGCCCCATCCAGCCTGGCCTTGAATACTTCCAGGGAGGGGGCATCCACGACTTCTCTGGGCAACCTGTTCCAGTGTCTCACCTCCCTCACAGTGAAGAATTTCTTCCTTATATGTAGTCTAAATCTACCCTCTTCCAGTTTGTAACCATTCCCCCTTGTCCTGTCATTATCTATCCTTGTAAAAAAGATGAGACAGAATAACTGCTGTCTGCTGACGGTGCTTCTGTTTTCCTTTGTTTTCCAGGCCAACCATTCAAGAACCTAACCTAGTCTTTAATTTTTCTATGTAGTTGAATCTGTTCCTGATATTTTAGCTTAAAGGGTTATAGTTGTTGCATAGTTTTTATTTTATTGATATCTTCTCAGTCTTTCTCTGTCATTTTCTCCTAGTTGTTGAAAGAATGGTGGGCAAAAATAGAATTGCAGATAAGAGCAAGTTTCATCCTAGCTGTAAGCTGGACTTATGGTAGCACAGGTGGATCTGTCTCCTTGCTTTCTTATATTGTCCCTTTTTTTTCTTGATACCGCTGAAGAAGTACTGTGTAAGGATACCAGCTTAGAATTACCAGTTTATATCGGAATGGGTCATATTGGGACTGGGAAGGAAAATACATAAAAGTCTCTTTAATTAGTAGTGTGCACGGATAACTTGGTGATTGGGGAAGTGGCAGAGGGACGATGAAGAAAGCATTTTACATTTTATAGCCTGCAGCACACACATGCAGAATTGGTGCCAAAATACTTTTGACATTTAATCCTATTTTTCAATTGCATCACAAGCTTTTCAGAATTGGAATACACTTTATCACTTTAGATCAGCCATTATGTTTTCCATCATAAATTCTGTATGTACAAATGTACATTGTATTTTTCATTGAACTGTTCAGCACAATTCTTATTTTTTAAAATTGATTAACTTTTGTTTGACTGAAGCGTGAGTGGTTTAACTGATACTTTAGACTACACTGCAGATTCTATAGTACAGGCACAATCTCATTCAGCCTTAGCAAATTGTCATTATGCACAGTATGACAGCAGAGCCTGATCTTCTCCTCTGTTGTTTGTTTTGTTTTGTTTTACCAATGGAACTAGCAACTAGGAAAACATTACTTATATCGTACTCATAAAACCAATTCTGAAATTTGCAGGCAGATTTCAAGAGGCAAATAATTTACTGATGTTCAGATTTTTAGTTTTCTTAGACAGCTCTATGTAATATATTGACTTATATTGTCTTTCTGCTCAGTTTTTCAAGGTTAGTTATTATCTATGAACCATATTCTTAAGAGCCAGAATATTTATTACCCCATTTTTTCCAATGTTCTTTGAACCACATACTACTTCTCATATGAGAACCCAAAACTGCCCTTCAGATAATGAACAATGGTTTATTTAAAAAAAAAAAAAAGTAAAAACTACATAGATCAGTAGATATCTGGGCTTTGTACAGTGTTAAAATTAGATAGAAACCACTTAAAATCAATCCGATACATTATAGAATGCATGCTACCACATCTAGGAAAGTGCACAGTTGTGTGGATTCAGTCTTTGGCTGCCTCAAGGGCAGCTTCATATCCCAAAGAATGTTATGCAATGCAGGTGCTGAAGATGAACTTGAAGATGAACGTGGCCGTGTGTATGCCTCTCTGATTTAGAAACCTCCCCCATGTTCTCCTCATCCTGCCCCACTATCCCCCCTATTGTTTTAACATGAAGTTCAGCATCTTGTGTGCTTTGCTTACATAGCAGGAATTATCTTGTCATCACCCCATGATCATGAATTTTAAATGGAAATATAAGATAGCCCTTTTTGGAGAAGCTCTGTGCCCCTGAGTTTTATCCCCTCTTTCTGCTTGTTATTGAAAGTAGAATTGTTTCTCTGTGGCAGTTCTCTCTCCCTTCCGTCTTTGATCTTTTCATTAGATTACTTGGCATTTTGAGAGAATGATGCAGATTCTACTGGAAAACAAAAACAGTAGCTGGGTTTTCTTCAGGTGAAGTTTCTAGCAATGTAAATGGAAATACAACTTTGTTTTTGCTTTTGTCATAGTCTTCAGGGTGCGAGAGGTGATCCATGGGTGTGTGGTCATATGCCTTTTTGGTTTTACAGTGGTCTCCTCAGTTTTTAGTGTGAACAAACTTGCAGTGAAGTAGCTAGTAAAGCCAGTCTATCCTAATTTTCCATTTGTTCTTCTGCCTGCTGTGAAATCTTATAGAAAATTACTCAGAATTGAACAGTATCTACTGAAATTTGAATTACATTAGTAAGTTTGGATCCTTCTGCAAGCAGAAGCAGAGCGATACTTTTAATTAACAGATAAGGAAATGAAATGTTAGTAACCAGAATTTCATGAATGAAGCACATGCAGGACATCAGTTACTGAAATTAGTCTGTGTTACTGAAAATGTTGACTGTTCACAACTAATTTTCATTCTTATCGTAACAGTTTGGATTTAGATGGAGACATGAGAAAGAAGTAATTTCAGGAAAAGGTAATGCGCTCTTTCATTTTGTATTATGTTTCACCTTAACTGTTGCTTTTATTGCTGCTTTTCCACATAATTTCAGTTGACAGTATTTGACAATTCTTACTGGTAGGTGTATCAGATGATGATAGGCCGTAAATGGATGTAACCCTTCACTGTTTATTCCACACAGCTTTAGCGTGTGTACTAATCTGCACAAATAGAAATTTAGAGAACGTATGGTTTGTTTCCTCAAGGTCAGATGTGTCATGGACAACAACACAATGCATTTGATAATGTAGGATGTCATGGGTATGTTTTTCTAGCTGCATCTCTTCCATAGTTCTACATTACGTTATTATAACTTTGATACTTCTAATTGAAGTCTCTCAGTCTTTTCCCTCAGAAGATCATATTCTTAATAGTTTCTCCAATGCTGTTTTGCAAAATGTTAACTTTTTAATTGAAGTACCACATATGATTACTGTTTCAGACTGAACTGGTTCTGAAAGCTTCATAGAGAATGGTTATCATGTCCTCCAGTCCTGTCTGTAATCAGTAACTCGTTCTGACTGATTGTGTATTTGAGGTCATACCAGTGTGTTACTGGGACTTGCACCAGTGGTCCCCATTTCATTGCCTCAGGACATGGATTTATCAAGTAACCGAACAAACAAAATGATGTGAACATATTGCTCTTCCTGTGGGTAGCATGCTCATACGCATGCAGTTTTCAGAAGTCGTGCATGCATGTGCAAGAAGTATGAATGGAGTGATACTGTTGATTGGAAAAGATCAGTAAACAGATCCTTGTACTATATAAAGAAGTTAGAAATACAACACGTGTTTGAAACTTGAACATCATGTTTGTAAAGGTAGTTTGTAGTCATATGTTGCTCTCAACACTACAGATTATGTTAACAGGTATACAACTACATGAAGTATTGAGAAGGCACTTTTAAAAGATAAATTAAATGAGAAATGAATAATTTATGATTAATTATGTCTTGGGCGGGGGGGGATTTAAGGCTGTGTTGTTCTTATAATACCTGGAGCTCCATACTGAAAAATGTGGGAGAAAGTGTCGAATTACACGTTTTAAGCTTTCTAATGAAATTGTAATGGCGACCGCAGCGCTGTAGGATCGGAGCTGAGAGCTGAGCAGCGGCGCTCCCGCCACTGGGGGGCACAGGAGCCCCACGCTGCCCAGCTGGGAGGCGGGCGTCAGGGCGGGCACTTAAAGATGTGAGTGGTGCCTTTCTTGTGCTGTTCCCTAAAATAAATCAATAATAGAGGTTGCTTTAATTAAAATATAGCAAAACGTTAATACTTGCCTTAACCTGATCAGCTGTGAATGGCTGATGATTCACATTTGAAAAACGAGAGTATGTGCTTGTTTTAGCTGGGACGGTAATAGTGGTGCTGGGAACCACTGCTGGTGGACTGCGGTATGGTTTGGGGTGTGTCAAGAAGGGAACATATGAATGGGTTATTCATGTTTGGTTGCTTTGTTTTCTGTGTCTTTCTTTGTAAGGTTATGTATAAATGATTCCTGATGGTATAGGTTCCCGATAACCACACTTTGCATAGAGTTAAACACATTTAATGTACATGTATTTGATACTTCCTACAATGAGAGTGTTTTATTTGGCTCAAGTGTTAACATTGCGAGTGGTCTTACGTTGCAAAACTGAAGTATCTGAGGACACTGGCAATCCATTAGTTAGAAGCTTAAGCAGAATGTTCCAAGGTTAATCGTTCACACGGTCCTGCTTGTGAGCCTATTAATACAGATCCCTACTGCAGCTCTGCAGACAAATTAGTCTTCTGCAAAGTGAATAGATGTATCTTAATTACCATAATTTGGGAATCCAGTGGTGTAAATAACATTATGTGTACATTGTTTTAAAATCAGTGTTGTGTTTAATATAATGAACCCAAGGAAGCATTTCAAGCTACTGCATGCTTTTTCACAGACCTGGACTGATTTTTTTAGTATTGTTTTTCCTTTTCTTAAAATAAATGAAAGTGTTTATGGAAAGTTACTAGAATACAAATTGTTCAGTATATCAGGTTAACTAATTTTCTTTGTACGTTGAATAATTTGATGTCATTAGAGATGTATGTCTAAATTGCACTTTCTGATCCATCATGTTGTGATAAGTAAGTAATCATTTAGGACATACAATTTATTCTAGTAACATTCATTTTTTTCAAGTTCAGTATTAGGATTTTTTTTCCTAAGATCTTCCTTCTTCCATGCAATGTAAAAGGCAATTTAAGTTCTTTCTTTGCAAATACACAATATTAGACAAGTATGATTGCTTTGTCACTATCAGTTATTGTTTCCTTAGTCTAGATTTAATTTTAGTTTTGGACTTTTTTCTTTGAAAGAAAGCAAAAAACAAAACCTGAGCATAAACGGAAAACCCCAAACCTTTGCATGTTAATCATTGAACCATGATTTGCTGTTTATCTTTTTAAAGGTCAGTTTTCTTGTGGAAATAAGCGCTGTGATATAGAAGAAGGTCTGAAGAGCTGGGAGGTGAATTTTGGTTACGTTGAACACGGGGAAAAGAGGAATGCACTTGTGAAGTTGAGTAAGTCGGCCCTTCAAGGATATGTAAACTAAAAAGAAGAGAGATATCTTACTCTTGAAAAGCTGTGGAGTTAGACCCAATGGTAATGATATTAGTTCATGCGAAGTAGAAAATAAGCTTCAGAATAGAGATCATTTTGTTAGACTAATTAAAGGTAGTATAATGGTCTTGATTTTGTGAGAATGACTTCTAATCATTACTTCAGACAAAATTGTTGCAAGTTGAGCACCTCATCCTATATAATTCCTGATGTCATAAAATTAGAATAATCAATAATAAGCATGTCTAGTTTTAATGGACAACACTGAATTGCAAGGAAGGTTACATAATTTTCATTGCTTACTCGGTGGCTTAGTCTTTAGGGCTTAGGAAAAGTCAAGTTTTTTGCACACCTTCAGCTCAACTGATTTGGAAGGAGATAGAATTAAAAACAAAAAGTTTAGCTTTAATTAAATTACTTCCTTTTCTATTCATGCATCTTGAGTGGGATTTTCTTATTCAGTACATTTTGCTATATTCAGCAGGTAATTAAACTTAACAACTGTTTACAGTTTTTCCGTGTAGAAGAGGCCTATGGCGGTTTTTCTTTTGTGCACAAAACACTCCAGGTGGCAACGCTTGGTCGCAGGTGAAGCTCTAAGTGATTTGTGGATCTTCACTGTAAGTGTAGAACAATTTGATCTGTCCAAAAAGATCCATAAAATTTGATGTCTGTACATGATAAGCGCCAATACTTTTTTATGAAGAGTTGTCATTGCTAAGCCTGTGATCTTTCTCCAGGTTTTGTAAAATCTAGGTTTGTACTGGTGACTTTTATCATGTTATTTTTCTTAACCCTGGCTGCAATTACATTGAAACTTCAGTTTTAGAGGAAGACTTACTCAAATTAGACAATAGTGTTGTATCTAGTTTTAACTATTTATTAGTAAGTTTTGTAAGCTGTGCTCATCAAATTTGTGGCTATGGTGTTCTCTTTCTATCTTTTTCAGGACTATGTCCAGAATGTTCTTACAAACTAAACTTTCATCACAGGTAATGAAATATTTTAAAATACAGAGGCTGAATTATTGAGACATTGTAGTTATGATTAATGGCAAATAGTGGGGAGAGTTCAATTTTTAGATTGGAAACTTAAATTACACTGAAGTAGATTCTGTTCTGGAATTCTTACAAAGTCATTATCTTGACACTGTTGAGAGTTAGGTATTTTTGTGCTAATGAAATTACAACCCCCTCCCCCCCCAAACAGGAAGAATCTTCCTCTCCCAAACAAGTTTCCTTTGATTACTTTAAGCCCAGTATTTATTTTTCTCTTCTGAAAGTTTTTGTGAAACACTGTCATTTCTCGTTTTCCTTCTTGCTCTGTTTAAGAGCTGGAAAGATTTTCCTTTCTTAAAAAATAGTATTTTTATGCGTGAGCCGGAATGTACTTTGAAATTTTGAATTGAAGTATTTGCTCCTCATTGAGAATCACTAATAGCACAGTAAAATAAATAGTGAATTTAGAATCTATAAAATGTATGCATTAACATTTGAATTGTTCTAGATTATTGTCTGTAATCTTTTTAATCTGCACAGCTTTTCAGTTTTTATGGTTTTCTGGATGGTATGGTTTTCTTGATACATACCGTATTAACTCAATCACTAACATATCTGGAAAGCATATGAAAGGAAATCCTTTAAAACAGAAACAGTAGTTTCCTTGCTCAAAGTAACACAAATGAAAGGCATGTCTAGATAGATATATCCATGAAAGTTAGTTATTTTAAAAGATAATTCATACTCAATTTCATGATAGTGCTGTGCAGGCACATATTAAGGGGGACAGTTAAGTAACTGAGATTTGTGTATCTTGCTTCTTTTTGAAACTAAAATTGTAAAACCACTTGAATTCAGAATAAGCATGGTCAAGCATATTTTGTCTTTGTCAGCTTCAGAGCAATGCTTACTTAGAAATAATCATTTCCTGACTTTTAGGTAAACCAACATGAAAAGACTGCTTACGTTCATATAGTAAGCTCATGTATGTAATGTTGAAAATAAAAATACATGTGGTGTTGGTCTGCAGCAGGTTCTTAGGCTTGAGATTCTTCTACCTCAGCTTTTATTGCTATCAAATATGAAAAAGAATTTATTGTACCTATTGTAGATATTACTTGTATTTTTCTCATTTCATATATACAAAATAATTTGCTACATTAAAGCAAATAATATAAATGGGAATTTGGCACATTAGAAGATTATTTTCTTTATTTAATGCTTGACTGCCAATTTGCTGTTTTCCTTGTCTGCATCAGAGTCACTTTAGCAGCTTTAGCATTTACTGTCCTTTGTCTTCAGCTGTAGAGCTCTAATATTGCTGTAGTTGTTTTCATTTTTAACTAATTTTTTTTTTAATTCAACTAGTGATAAGTTTCAGATGTTTGAGTGAGTTAAATAGGTAAGATTTACTGTTGCTTGAAGAGCGTATATACTAAAGGAGATCTGCCTTCTATTTTTTTAAAGGAGGAAAGAAGTCAAAGCAAGCAAGAAAAGAAAAGCTGTACGGAACTCAAAACAACCAAAAATTAAGAAGACAAAATTGTCTCGTTCAACAAAAAACAAGTCAAAAAAAAAGATCCAAGAAGGTAAATTCAAATTTTAAGCCTTGAATTTTGAAAATATTCCAAAAAAGTTAGTTGAATGTTAATTTTGCTACAGTTGTGTAGATAAATAAATAGATAACATACGTAGATACATAATCATTTCCAGACTGTATAACATAGTCAAAAAGGTAAATTATGTTTAAAAAAAATTCTTTTTAAAGGTGAATTTGTTACATTTTACAGAGAGGAGTTGTCTTTTGAAAAACATTTATCGAAACAAAACATTGTCCAAGAATTGGACATTTTATTAGATTGTACATTGTTCAAGAATTGGATGCTGCATACCAGAAAGGGTCCTGAAGTATTAGAATTCCTTGAGACTTGGAAGTTGAAAGCCTTTTGGAAATGTAAGATAACCTTTTTACACCACAGATCTTGGGATAACTTACTTGAGCTCAAGCAGATGACCTTTCAACTCATTAAGAAAATGTTTTTGCTTCAGTGTTTGCTTTTTTTTTTTAATGTATGATGTGTGCGTGCATGCGCAACATGTTTATATGTAATTTATTGTGATAGAAGTATCCTTTGTAAACATCTTAAGATAAAAGATAAAACCAAGATAAGCTCACTATTTTTTAAATTGCGTTTGTTTCTAGATCAGGTTTCTTCAGAAGATTCGAGTAATTCTGATAAAGGTAAAGTATTTGAATGTCTTTGGAATCTTTATTTTTTCATAATAAGTTGTATTATATACAAATATATAACAAATAAACATTTGTTCTTGGTCTTAGTTGTATTCACTAGCAGTTCTAATATTTGGTAAGATGATAAGAAATCTGTGTTGAAAACAAGTAGAGGTAGAAGCGTCAACATAGTTCCTTATGTCTCGAAGGAAAGCTAAGGGATTTTGTGAAGAAAATCCTTTAAGAAAGGAAGAAATATGTGAGTGCATAATAGAATGGAAATAGAAAAATAAGGGGCTGGACTATTTCAGAAAAGAGGATGCTATGATAGGTACATTGTTAATAACTGCCTGCAAATGTGCTGTGTAAAGAAAGCACTTTTTTAATATAGTAACTGTTATAATTCCTTTCATTGAACAATACGAATAAATGCTCAACTCACAAAATTAATAGGAGAGCACTGAGAGAAGACACCATACAAAATAAATTTGAGGCTTTAACAAAAGTCTTTCCCAGCTACCACCAACGCTACCTCAGAGACCCATTGCAGATGAATGTGCTCAGAGTCTCAGTGACTCCTTAGGCAGTGGTTATCTTCACTGTATCTCGGTAATTCCAGTCTCTAATTTCTTTTAAGATGAAATAAGCCTCATCATTGGTCATCCTCATTCCTGCTGCAGACTCTCTAAAAGGATCTGAGTGTTGCATAAGAGTGGCAAATGTTTTATTTTTTCTTCGTACAAAGTAAAGTATTTTATTTATTCTCAGGGTTACAATGAAACGTTTCTCTAGCCAGCAACCATCTAAATTGATAAATAAATTCTTTCAAAATTTATTACTTAAGCATTCTGAATTTTTTGACAGATTCAGATAACCGTGATGCACAAGGTGGTCCTTCAGATGCTGATTTTTGGAAACGTCCTCTACAAGAAGTGGATGAAAAGTCACGGTTAGTTTGAACAACCAGTGAGCTTTGATCTAGTCAAATATATTGTGACCGTTCAGAACTCAGACTTTTCCTGGGTGTTTTAATGATAGTGCGACATTTAAAGTTACGTCAAATCTCCTTCTGTATATTAAGCCTAAGAATGTTGTGTTTTGTTTTTAATTGGATATATACACAAGGCAGGAGGTGAAAGCTTTGTCAAGCTGCTGCCGTACCGTTGCTGTCTTATTCTGTCATTGCTGTCCCATTAACTATCTTAGAACTAAATCCTAACAGTCAACACACTGCTGTTGCACAGAAATGTGAAGGGTATGGGAATACAGTGAATAAGTCAAAATGATCTATACCGGGTATGTATTCTAACCAGAAGTCTGCTAAATTTTGTT